>VMDO01007442.1:0-91163 GCA_007922755.1 Pedetes capensis
ATCCCCTGTGTTTATTTACATCATCTCTTGAGAGCTGTGAACGGAGCCAGGTGGGGTGGGAGCTGCTGATAGTTTGAACAGAAATGCAAAGGAAACGTAAGCCACAGGTAGCGAACCTGGCGAGTTCTCCAGGTAAGCGGCAGAGCCGGGCAGTGAAGCCACCTGCTCTGCCTCCCGTTCCCATCCTTTTTTCTGCAGAGCACGGAGCCCCCTCTTCACAACTTTCAGGTTATTTCTCATCCTTTCTCGTCTTCTCTAGTCCAGCATTATCCAAACTCTAGTGTTTCTTGCATGGGAGAAGGGCCTGGCAACCCACTCTCAAGGCAATCCCAAAACAGTCAGCCATTGAAAACCCTGTGAGGGTCGCTATGAGTTGGATACCGACTTGACGGCACCTAACAACAACAACAACAATGTTTCTTGCGGGTCTTGTTTTATAAGGCTTCCATCCAACTGGCCCAAAACTGGCTCAAAATTGAGAGCTGCAATTTGGAAACTGGGGTTTGGGGAGGTCCTGACCGGTTTTGATAAAGGCTTGGTTTCAGGTTATATTCAATGGTTTGTGAAATGTGAGTTAGGACACACACACGTACATAAGGGATGTTGTTGTTCTTAGGTGCCCTCGAGACAGATCCAACTCATAGATACCCTATGTACAGCAGAACGAAACACTCCCTGTTTCTGTGCCAGGCACCCGATCATATTTATGTTTAAGCCCATTGCTGCGGACACTGTGTCAATCCATCTAGGCTTGGTTATTTAGCTAGCTTCTTCAGTAAAATAAAATAGTGAAAGAAAGATAATGGAGTAAATGTTCTTCACATTGGCATAGAATTTATTTTTTCCCCTATAAACAGTGTAGAAAGCCGGGCGTGGTGGCGCACACCTGTAATCCCAGCGGCCCGGGAGGCGGAGGTGGGAGGATCGCAAGTTCGAGACCAGAGGCAGTCTGCGTAATTTAGCAAAACCCTGTCTCAAAAAGTAAAAAACAAATGGGCTGAGGGCACAGCTCAGTGGTCCAGCACTTGCAGAGCATGCAGGCACGAGACCCTGGGTTCAATCCCCAGTACCCCCCCCCCAAAAAAAAAAACAGTGTAGAAAGAAGGGGGAAAGGGACTAGCAGGGTGGGGCGAGTGGAGGTTGCAGAAGAGAGAAGGGGAGGGAAAATAATGTAGAGGAGTAAAGAGAAAAAGGATAATCTCAAAGTATATGATGCTACTCTACGAATACACGGGAAAAATAGGGGAAGAGAAAAAATATCAATGAGAGTACAACCCACGATTGTATACGATTTCTATTACATATTAATCAAATGGTTCTACAAAAAATGTAAGTTGATGAAAGTGTAGCCAAAAGTGATATAATAGTCACATAATGGAAATAGCAAAAGTCTTGTTACTCTGTACCCCACCAACCTTTATAAAGGAAAAAATAGGGGAAAAATCATGTTATACACTTTAAATACAAAAGAAAATAAAAATTTTAAAAATAAATAAAATTTTTCCCAATCACTTCCTAAAGAACTAAGAATATTTTTCCCATGATGAATATCAGCCAATAGTTTTATTAAAAAACTATTTCACTGAAGCTAGGCATGGTGGCACACACCTATAATCCCAGAGACTTGGGAGGCTGAGGCAGGAGGATTCCAAGTTCAAGGCCAGAGGGAGCCTGCGTAACTTAAGGAGACCCTGTCTCAAAAAGTAAAAAAATGGGCTGGGGGTGCAGCTCAGTGGTCCAGCACTTGCAGAACATGCAAGTGTGAGGTCCTGGGTTCAACCCCCAGTACCACAAAAAAAAAAAAAAAAAACTATTTCACTGAGGCTAGGCATGGTGGTGGCACACACCTATAATCCCAGAGACTTGGGAGGCTGAGGCAGGAGGATCCCAAGTTCAAGGCCAGAGGGAGCCTGCGTAACTTAGCGAGACCCTGCCTCAAAAAATGGACTGGGGTATGGCTCAGAGATAGTGTACTTGCAAAAGCGTGTGTGAGGCCCTGGGTTCAACCCTTCAGTACCAAAAAAAAAAAAAAAAAAAAAAATTCATTGCTATTTCAAATGACCCTTTAAATAAAACTACCCTTTAAAAGCTGAAATTGATTCATAATGGAAAATCATCCATTCTTGGGGATACCCATCAGGAGACAGGTGTCCTCTACATACACAGGAAGTACCTAAGGCTCTGTGGTGCTGTCTGAGGACTTGCTACCTGGGGCAGGTGTATGTGATCTGGGCGGTGACACAGCCCCGTACATTAATCTAGCTCAGTTATTCTCCATTTACCCCCCTTGCTACTACTGCGGTCGCACTGCACTCAAGGTCTCATGGGGCACTGGGTCATAGAAGCTTTCTCTTCCTACCTCTACTCCTCCTAGAGCTGGGTGCACACTGCACCTTTGGGTGCTGGTGCCCCATGTTGAGGCGCACCTGCTGCATGGTTCTTCCAGGCCTGGCTCACCCAGGTGGCTGTCCAGGTGTGTATTTCTGGGTGAACCATGAACCATGATGAACCATGGTGAACCATGAACCATCAACCATGAACGTGCCAGTCTACCAGCAGACACCTGTCACCATATCAGGGGGTGTTGACAAGCTGCTGCCAGGACACAGGGACCCAGACAGCAGCTTTGGAGAAAGTCGCTCAGAGACTCGGACACCACACAGCCTCCGTCTCCTTCCGTTCAAAGTCTAAGCTCCCTTGGGACAACAACTTTGCTCTAGGAAGCAGCGACTTCAGGGTAGAGACTGAGAAGCAGCAAAGTGTAGCTCAGCTTTGTCCAAGAGAAAGACCCGGATTCAGCCTTTACAAATGATGAGCGCTGGATGAGTGTGGACATGTTAAAGTAAACGTCTCCTCTTCCTAGCAGGCTGGCTACTGAGAACATGGAGATGTACAGCTAGCTCCGGATGCAAACTTCTACCAGCCTGTTGGCTACCTTAGGTCACTGTGGATCATGGTCTGGAAATAAGGACAAAAGCAGCCAGGCACTGTGGCACAGCCCTGTAATATCAGCGTTCAGGAGGCTGAAGCAAAGTGACTGCATGTTTGAGACCACAAGCATCCTGCACAAGTTGGTGAGATCCCATCTCAAAATAAAAGTTTTTATAAAGGGGCTAGAGGTGCAGCTCAGTGGTAGAGCACTTGCCTGGCATGTGCAAGGCCTGGGTTCAACCCCCTAGTACTGGGAAAAAAGGCTAAAACAATGGCTCTACATCCTAACCTATGAACTCATCCCCCATTCTTTCCTTCTGAGAACGGTACGTGTACCTGATATATAACTAAATATTAACGGCATAAATAAATGCTGCAGAGGGGTCTGGATCTCCGTGTAACACAAGGGCTTCTCCCAAGGTCAGGTGTCCACAGTTGGAGCTGACCCTGCCTTTTCCTTTCCTTCTCCCATGGGACACCATTTGCCCTGGTCTTGCTCTGTCCTGGTGGAGCAAGTAAGGTTGTTTTCTGACCTCGCTGAGTGACTTGCAAGGCCATTGGCATGTAAGTGTGGGCACACTGGCACACAACCCACATTCTTAGAAGAAGCCTACACGTGTCATGAAATTCTTAATACCTCTTAGACGATGGACCCTATGGTTCCATTCTGCACTGAGCCTTGCATGTATGCATCTGGTCCCCCTTTTTGCCCTTCCCTTTCACCCAGACCATTGGCTAAGCAAGACCCTTTTTGCCCGTTCTCACCCAGACCACCGATGAGGAAACAATTTTCCTGCTCTCTCTCCCGGACCTTTGGTGAGGAAAGAATGTTCTCTGGCAGCGACCATCAACAAGGAAAGAACCTGCTCTTTGTCTGATCACCGATGAAGCAAGAACTCCTCGTGACCACTGAGACCACCAACACGGGTGTTTGCCCCTGGAAGGCAAAAGGGCCCTGAGGCTTTTCCTTTCTCCCATCTCCACCGGTGTCCCAAGGGCTGCAGGAATCTTCGCCCCTCACCTGAGGGTCCCGAGTGAATTGTGTTTAGTATCTGTGTGCGCAGTGCCGCTGCCCGTCTGAACATCCAGGCTGGACCGGGAGACATACACCCCACATAGAGGCTCAGATCCCTGTGCAGAACCAGTCTTCCAGAACACCAGCATCTGGGGCTGAAACGGAAGTGAAATAAAAGTCAGCACTTGAAATGACATGCACAGATATCCAAGGATGCTCCTGCTCACTACCGGGACAAGCAGCCCCAAGGGACACGAATTGAGACTGGAAAGGCCTATGGAGAAAAATGATCCATAGAATTATTAGACCTCCAGCATTTTCTTGGGCGCACAGGAGGTAGCGAGAGCCACCTTTGAGCCTGGGCACCACAGGCCGTGCTTGGGGTCCACCGCTCGTCTACCCAGGGCAGAACAGAATGGCACTCCTGCTCTTGGCTCTGGGGCCCTTCACCACCTGGCTCTGCCTTCTCCACTCCCTCCCTCCTGCTCCCCTGCTCTGGCCACACAGGACCACTCTCTGCCCAACCCACTCCTACCTCAGGGCTCCCCAGAGACCCCCAAGAAGCTGCTGTGTGGTCCTGTCCCACTTTTCTCTATTGCTCACAAATGCCATCTTTCCTGACCGCTCTAAATCAGCCTCGGACACACGCATGTGTATAAAAATTGGTAATGTACTGTATCAAAACCACGCACTCCTATGCTTCCAATGGGCAAATTGTATGGTGTGTTGTTGTTGTTGTTTAGTGCCTTCCAGTCCAATCGATATCTCAATAAAGCTGTTTTAGCCAGGTGCGGTGGCGCACACTAGTAATCCCAGCAGCTCAGGAGGTGGAGGCAGGAGGATCACAGGTTCAAGACCAGAGGCAGTCTACGTAATTTAGCAAGACCCTGTCTCAAAAAGTATAAACAAAAAAAAAAACAAAAAAGCCCTGGGGTTGGGACTCAGTGGGCCAGCACCTGCAAAGCAGGCAGACGCAAGGCCCTGGGTTCAACCCCCAGTACCGCAAAATAAAATAAATAAAATAAAATATAAAATAAAATAAAGCTGTTTTAAAAGAAAAACCAACAAAGCAAGCTCTTTGAGTTCCCGGAGGGCCCCTTCAGTTCCACCAGAATGTCAGCGTTCTTGGCTTATCCCTCTGAAGGGAAAACAGAGAACAGAAGTGTTCTCTGTGCCCCTCTACTGTCTGGGTGGCACAGCCCCCCCCAAACCCCGCCCTGGCCCCGGGCAAGGGCTTTCTCTGATGGGGGCATTCACAGAGCCTCCACGCTGATTGCCCCACCATCGTGCCCAGCAGACCCTAGGGACCCCGGCCAGTCGCCCACATGGGCGGGGCTGCTTTGCAGCCTTGATTTCTTCCCCTTTAATCCAGCAGATTCCACACAGCTGGGGTCATCCCTCCTGCCCAGTGCACTTTGACCTGCCAAAGTCCAGGCTGCCCAGCTGCAAGTGGTGCGTTTTAGTCAACGGTTTGCTGCTTTGCTGCAATTTATTCTAGATTTGTTCTCTTCCAGACGCCGCTGGGGCATCTTCTCTGTTTGAAGCCGCGATCAAGACAACAGTTCTACCGCACAGCTTCCCGGCACGCATGACCCGTCACTTCCAACCTGCAACTTTAGTCTCTTTCCAGGGCTTTCCAGGAAGGGGGCAGGAAGGTGCGCCCTGTGGGAGGCGGGGAGGGCCATGCCCTGGATGTCACTAGGCTGGGCCAATGTGGCTCTCAGGAAAATCACTTTCCAGAGGCCACATTTGGAGCAGGAAGCGTCCTCTGCCCTGCCAGCTGTTCTTCCCCTAAAAAGCTACTGAGACCAGCAGAGCCCCTTTTTACTAAGGCCTGGGTGCTTCCTCCAAGGCCTGCGTTCTGCGGGGAACTGCGGTTCTGGAGAACTTGGGGCCCTGGTGGCGCCATCTGTCTTCAGCGTCAGGGCCTGTCAGTGACCTCCTCCGTGCCTCTGAGACGGTCTCTGGTCCCCAAAACCCCAGTTGATCATCATGAGACCCCTGGCCTTAGGAGGCTCTGCCACCCAGTCGGGTTTCTGCCCCTTACAATAAACAATAAAGCAGGGGGCCTGAGGCCCATTTGACAAGTAAACACCCTGGTAGTTGAAAGAGGAGGAGGTCAAGGAACGTGGTCAAGGCCTCCAGGCCACTGGGTAGGGGCAACAGTGGTCCATGGGCAGGTCCTGAAGCGCAGGCTTTTCCCAACAAGCCAAAAAGCTTTTCCAGTGTCCAAGTGGGACCTGAAAACCACACAGCCGGGCCTTGCAGCAGGGCATGCTGGTGGGCATCCAACATCCAGGCCCTGGGCGCCCGAAGGACAAGCCTGTCACTACGTAGCTATGTCTCATCGCATGTGCACAAAGCAAAGACACCCAACCACATGGGAAGCCTAGTGACACTCTAGCATCATGTCTCATCATTTCGGACCATTGTCTCATCGTGGGAAAGAGCCACCAACACAAACACCAGCCACTGGGACTAAGACATTGTGTGGGCTCAGGCAGTCATCCTTGGCCATTGGGCATGCTGTGTCGGGTGTCACCTAGGTTATTTCACCCAACTTCCTGTGTGCGTGTGTGTGCATGCGCACTGGAATCATCCTTGGCCATTGGGCATGCTGTGTCGGGTGTCACCTAGGTTATCTCGCACAACCCTGTGCATGTGTACATGCTCATGCGCTGGGCTGAGGCTGTTTGTAACACTGATCCGTTTGCTCCCAGCATTCATTTGGCTCTCTGTGCTGATTGTTTGACCACCAAGCCCCGAGAGAAGCCGGTTCTTCACCAGCTCCATGATGGGTTTGTTTTTTGTTTTTTATTCTCTCCCTTTTTTGGTAAATGTTGGTGGGGTACAGAGTAATTCAGCTTCGGCTTTTTCTATTATGCAACTATGACATCACTTTGGGTGACACTTTTATCAACATACAAGGTTAATGGAAACTTTTGACTCATATGTAGTAAAACTCATGTGTATATTTGGGTTACGTTCTTCGATTTTCTCTGCCTATATTTCCAACATCTAGAAAAGGCATGTATTTCTTTAGCAGTATGTTGAAAACTTATATAACTTATATAACTGGGGTGTGTGTGTGTGTGTGTGTGTATATATATATATATATATATATATATATATATATATATATATATGCTGGGATTTAGCTCAGTGGGTAGAGTGCTGCTCTGCAGTCTCTGAGGTCCCGAGTTCGATTCCCAGCACTGCAAAAATGGGAGAAGGGCCTGGCAATCCACTCCCAAGGCAATCCTGAAACAGTCAGACATTGAAAACCCTATGAGGGTTGCTATGAGTCGGATACCGACTCGACAGCACCTAACAACAACTATATATCTATCTATATCTATATCTATCTATATCTATCTATCTATCTATCTATCTATCTATCTATCTATATATATATATATATGTGTACATGTATACACACACTCCAAGGAGTATATAACTGGAGTAACTTATGTAACTGGAGTATCCAACTTGGGACTTACAGATATTACTGCTCAGGCTAAGGATACATAAAAGGAAAACAAACAAAATTCACTTAAAAATCTATAAAAAGAAAATAAGATTTGGGGTCAACAAACTATGGCCCAGGTCCCAGCTTGTTTTCATACAGCCCGTGAGCTCAGAATTTTTAGGATTTTTTAAAGGGTTTAAAAGAAAAAGAATGGATGGTAGACTGTATGTGGCACCGGCAACTCCAAATACGTGCTCTCTTGCCCTTTACAGAAGACGTTTGCTCACTGTGGCCCTGAATAATCACGGGACAGCGGGAGGCAGTGGGGAGACTGTGGCAAAAGTGGTATGTGCCAAGGAGGGGAGTCCAGAAGTCAGCTGCACCTCCATCCATACCTCTACTGCTTTCTAGTTCCATGATGTTGGGTAAATTATCCAGTGCTCCTAAAGCCTTTGCCTTAAAATCCGTAAATGAGAATAATAATAGTTGCTGCACCGTGAGGAAGATGTGAAAATTAAATGGGATGGTGCATGTCAAGTGCTTAGTCTGAGGCCTGGCACCCAATAGGTACTCCACCATGGGGAGCTAGTGTTGCTATTTGGGGTTTTCTTTCTTTTTTTCCCCTTATTGGTAAATGTTGGTGGGGTACAGAGTAATACAGCTTTGGCTTTTTCTATTATGCAATTATGACATCACTTTTGGTGACACTTTTATCAACTTACAAGGTTTATGGAATCTTTTGACTCATGTAGTAAAACTCATGTGCATATTTGGGTTGTTGTTGTTGTTGTTGTTGTTAGGTGCCGTCGGGTCGGCATCCGACTCATAGCGACCCTCATAGGGTTTTCAGTGGCTGTTTCGGGATTGCCTTGGGAGTGGATTGCCAGGCCCTTCTCCCATTTTTGCGGTGCTGGGAATTGAACTCGGGACCTCAGAGACTGCAGCGCAGCACTCTACCCACTGAGCTAAATCCCAGCCCCGCATATTTGGGTTACGTTCCCCTATTTCTCCCAGGTACTCATGAAGTTGCATCGTTTACATTGAGATGATCCTCTCCCCCTTTATCCCCCTGCACCGATTCTTCCCCCCAGCCCACCTTCCACAAGGGGTTTTCTTTCAAAATCAAGTTTACTCGATGTGGTTTTCTATCACAGAAACTTCACAAACACCTCGTTGCTTTAAAAGTCCTCAGAGGTGGGAGCTGCACGCGGTGGCGCACGCCGGTCATCCCAGCGGCTCAGGAGGCAGAGGCAGGAGGATCGCAAGTTCGAGACCAGAGGCAGTCTGCATAATTTAGCGAGACCCTGTCTCAAAAAGTAAAAAAAAAAATGGGCTGGGGCGCAGCTCAGTGGTCCAGCACTTGCAGAGCATGCCAGTGCGAGGCCCTGGGTTCAACCCCCAGTACCGCAAAAAAAAAAGAAAGAAAGAAAGAAAGAAAGAAAGAAAGAAAGAAAGAAAGAAAGAAAGAAGAAAGAAAGAAAGAAGAAAAGAAAAAGAAAAAAAGAGTCTTCAGAGGTGAGTGCCATGGCCATCCCCCTCTGTCCCCTCTGCTTGTGTCTTTTATTCCACATCCGTTCACCCAGTCCCTTGTTTATCCTTGCTCCATCTGTCTGCTGCACCCTCTGAGAGGCAGGTGCCCAGACGAGTTAGGACGACAGGAGAAGTTTCCCCGGTGCGAGGCTTGGGACAGGTGAGAGCGAAGCCGGGTTGGATGCAGCCCTGACCAGGTCTGACAAGGAGGTGGGAGGAACTGCCACACTGGGCAGGACCTGCCCAGGCCGGTCCCGCAGGGCTCAGGGCCTGTCAGGGACGGCGTGGAGGCCTGGTGCCTGAGCCAGCAGCGAGGGCAGAGGCTGGAGGCCACAGGCTGGGGGAGGCAGCGTGCGGCCCCCTGCAGTTGCCCGGCAAGTTCTCCATAGCGAGGAGATGGTGACCGAGTCACTTCTGCCACCACAGCCGGGGCCTGGCTCCCTGAGCTCTCGCGTCCCCATGTGTCCCCACACAAGCTCCAGGTGCTGCAGCGGGAGGCCAGGGTTTCCCACGCCCAGGGGAGGCTCAGGGAGGGAGGCTGTGCTGGGCTCTTCTTCCTCTGCTATGCCAATTTGGCGCCCCTCACCCTCAGTCCTCACCTCCGCAGGGTGGGGGCCTCCCTGGGAAGTGACACAGCCCTCTGCCTTGGAGGCTGTGTCCCTGGCTGCCACCCTCTCCCCAGGCCACTCCTTCATGGTCACCGAGGGCCAGGGAGCAAGGAGAAGCTCACAGTGCAGCCTGAATTCCACCAAGGCCTCCCCACCCCTGCTACCAAACCAGGGCCATGCCGCCCACTGACTGCCCAGCATGGCAAATGCCAAGGCCACATCTGCAAAACAGCAAGAGCTCCTCAGGAGGTAGCCGGATGTGAGGAGACAGGAGGGGCTGGGAGAGCCAAGGCTCAAAGCTGCCACCCCAATGATGGGGCTCAGGGGTGGTCACTGGATAAAGAAACAGGGGCTCCGTGGCATGGGGAGGGTGATTGGAATTCAGGCAACATGGTGTGATCGGGGCATAAGCAAACCTCCTGGCTCCTACCGGGACACGTGTTCAGAAAGTGGCAGCATCAGTGTGCTCGGCCCTCTGACGTCAGGTCACCCATCTGACACCTGCACGGGCCCAGGTGAAGGATCAATGGTTTCAAGTGATGCCAGCCTCCTGTAAGATCCTCTACTTTTAGAGGATCTAAGCTGCTACTATTATTGGGGAGACATGGGGAGCACAGGTAGGTAGGGCTAGAACACAGATCTGGGAATCTGGCAATAATACCTCGATCCTCGTATTCAATGAATAAAAGAAGTTATACCTGACATGGAAGTTATAGTGGAGAGTATGTTGTTGTTGTTGTTGTTGTTGTTGTTGTTGTTGTTGTTGTTGTTAGGTGCCATGGAGTCGGGTCCGACTTATAGCGACTCTACGTACAACAGGCAAAACACTATTGTCAGTGCTTCTCTGCTACTCATAGGGTTTTCAATGGCAGGTTGATTTTTGGGAGTGGGTTGCTGGGTCCTTCTCCCATGTGGAGAGTATAGACTAGGTTTATTAAAGATTATATACCTTTAAGGAATAATGACAGGGAAATCTGAGGCCCCTGGAGAAGTTTAGGTAAACCTAGAAAGGAAATTGGAAAACCTTCATTCCCTCCACGAATCAGCATAAGGATATTTCTGTCTCCCAAGGGAAGGTAAAGCAGCCAGAGAACTGGAGAGCTAGGCAGGCTTTTAAGAGGAGAAGTGAGCAGGTGCGGTAGCGCATGCCTGTCATCCCAGCGGCTCAGGAGGCGGAGGCAGGAGGATCGCAAGTTCGAGACCAGAGGCAGTCTGCGTCACTTAGCGAGACCCTGTCTCAAAATGTAAAACAATGGGCTGAGGGTGCAGCTCAGTGGTCCAGGCCTTGCAAAGCATGCAGGTGCGAGGCCCTGGGTTCAATGCCCTGGACCACAAAAAAAAAAAAAAAAAAAAAAAGAGGAGAAGTGCCTTGGATAAAGAGAGAAGATGGTGGCCCAAGGGAAGAGAGAGGTGGTTGGGAGAAGTGGAGAGGAGGGATAGAGAAGATGAGAGAGAAGCAGGAAAAGAGAGATTGGGTGCCTGGTCCTTCTAGTTTTATTCAAACTAGGTCATGCCCGTTGTTGTTGTTGTTAGGTGGTTAGGTGCTATCCAGTCGTGTCTGACTCATAGCGACCCTTATTGGGTTTTCAATGGCTGATTGTTTTGGAATTGCCTTGGGAGTGGATTGCCACATCCTTCTCCCATGTTTGCAGTGCTGGGAATCAGCTGTAGCCCTGTGGCATCCAATCCCATCAGATCTCAGAAGCTGAGCAGGGTTAGGCCTGGTTAGTACTTGGATGGGAGACCACCTAGGAACACCAGATGCTGTAGGCTTGGGAGACGGACCCAGCCACCCACTCCTAAAACTCAATCTGCCATTGAAAACCCTATGAACAGCAGAGAAGCACTGACAATATTGTTTCCCCTGTTCTATGCAGGTCTCTATGAGTCGGATACTGACTCCATGGCACCTAACAACAACAACAACAACAACAACAACAACAGGGCACGCCCAGTGTGACATCAGCCCTAGGCGCCCAGCTCTGGGCACCTAGTGTGAGGTGGGCCTAGGGTCTTTGTTTTGTAAATGGCTCAATGGCTTGGATAGGCTATGGGACCCATTTGAAAATGTCCTTCCAATGTCCTCGGACTGGCACATCATGGCGGAAAGGCAGGAGTGGCTTTCAATCCCCTTTTCCTCCACGTTGCCTACTAATGGACAAGCCAGCTCCCTAGCCGCACATCAGAGGTATTCTCTGCAGCGAGCTAACAGCAGTCCTCTGCTTAGCTCGGCGACCTCTAAAGCTTGGGATAAAAGCAAGTGGCTGAGAGCAAGGGGAGCTAAAGTTTATTCGAGCTTCCCTTTGGTTTCCCTCTGCGGTGATAGAAGCAATGCCGCTCCCGCTTACTGATCAGAGGTGAGCACCTCGTCCCAGGCGATGGTTCCTCTTTCACCTGCCCAGCCCTGTGGTGAGGAACTCCCAGCGCTCTGCAGGCCGTTGGAACCGGGACTTCCATGGAACTCTCTGTGTTTCCCCAGCAGCAATGCACTTCTTCAGGAAAGCAGGAGCTGACTTGCAAGGAAGGGGGGCAACAGTCTCCCAGCTCAGTCCTCGGAAGGATGGGGTGTTGGCTGGCCCAGGTACTCTGAGAAGCAGGCACCACAGCTGGGTTCAAGGTGCAGGAGAGTTAATGGAGGAGGTGCTGTGAGTTCAAAGCAGGGCGCAGCAGGTGGAGGAAGAGTCAACGGTGCTGGGGGTTTTTACAGCACCCCATACATAAGGTCCCTCTAACCAACATGAGGGGCTGACACTCAGGCTACATTCTACTCACTCCTTTATCCCCCCTCCCATCGAGTGAGCAAAGATGGCCCCTGACCAGCCTGACCAGCCTCAACCACCTCAATTTTGATTGGCTAACCCTAGCACCACAGTTAAATAACTGCCCCTACCTGGCAGGTATGACAGTTTACCTGCTGTACCTGTCAAGGAACGTGCCTTGATTGGCTAGCCCCAGTGCACACCCCCTTCCAGGAGCCTCTATAAGCAAGCTCCTGGACCCCACCTGGACCCTCTTTTTTTCACCTGCTACTAGACCCCATCACCTTGACTCAGTGCTCCCCAATCCTGTGGAAGACCACCTAGCAAGCAGATGAGTCAAGACCAGGGGCCCTGAAGCCCCGAAGGCTACAGGCAAGCCACGAAGAGCCTCCCAATTCCTCCCACCCTTGGGAAGGAGGGAGGCAGAGAAGGCGAGCTGCAAGAGTCAAGACCACCGGACCTCCAGCCCAGCGGAACATCAACTGCTTGTAGCAGTGCCTTTAAGGCTGAGCTATTCCACCAGTGAGCCTGCAGCATTCTATGCTTAGCACTTGAGCACTTGACAGGGGCTGCTTGCAGGTTGCACCCCACTTGGGGAGTAACCCAATAAATATTCCCTCTCCTCTTTCCCGGAGAATGTCTCCCGAGGTCCTTCTTTGGCACCTGTGGCCACTGCACCAACCCAGTCCAGTGGGTCCCCGATACCCACTCGGTGTCAAGGAAAGGCTCTGACCTCTGCCAGGCCTGAGCCAAACCCCCCGACACTACGGCAACACCAATGCCAGAGAAGGAAGGAGCATGGGGTCCAAGGGCAACCCATAGGGACCTGGGGGACCTGTTTCCCAAGAGAGGTGTTCTATGGAAGACAGGAAGAAGGAAGTGGGATGCAAGAAGAAAAGCCCCAAAGTGGGGTGGAGATCTGCCATCTGGGAATAGAAAGTCGAGCATGTACCACTGGGGGCCAGGGCACACCCCAGTCAGGTAGCCCAACAGGGTGCTCCTGATAAAAACCTGCTGGGCAGCTACTGCACACCAGGCAGACAGGCCCCAGGGCCTCAGACCAGCCTGGCATTGGCCTGGAAACCAGCATTGCCCCTGAAGTTGCTAAGGGCTGGAGGCTGCCAACTCACAGTGCCCTGGAGCTGAAGGGCTCATCCTTCTGGAAGGGCAGGCAGAGCAAGGTACCTCCAGAAAGACCACACGTAACTGTTTTATAGAATCACTTTCCACTTTATTGCCAGCATTAAGTTAAATGACTGTTTATTTTCCTCGTGACAAATAAAAGAATGCTGAGTGTTTTTAGAGCCTGTGTGTAAGTATTTATATCACTTAGGAGCGTTTCCTCCAAGGGAAATTCCAGGGTCAGAACAGGATCGTTTTTAAAGTATTTGCTACGGATTGCCAATGTTTCTTCAAACCATTGGAACCATTTTATGCCATACTCAGTAACAGGCGAATGTGCTCGGCTCCTTGAGAAAGACCAGCTTGGGATGGTTGAGTTTAAGGAAAAACTACCAAACATTTCTCCACGGTGTCCACTGCAGCTTGAAAGGGATCATTGTACACAGATGCAGATTTTCACGTAGTCAAATTTATCTATTTTGCTTCCTTTTCTTTAACACTGTCATGTTAATAAATAAGCTCATTGGTTTTACATTTTTATATTTAACTTTGGAAGGGTTCTAGAATTTAACAGTTTAAAGATAGTTTCAAATCATTTAAAAATTCCCAGTTATTAATTTCTCCCCAACATTTTATTGAATAATTCTTCCCTTCTTTTTAGATTCAAAATGCCTCTTTTACCAAATACTGTGTTCTTATAACATATTCTTCTCTATAAGTTTCTCTGCTGTAAAATGTGTATCCATATCTCGTGTTTCCCCATCACCGCAACTCATATCTGATGGTAACGTAGCAATAATGATAATGTCGATTGCATGCTTCTTGTGGGATGGACATAGTGCTGAGCTTTATCTCTCTTAATTCACATGACCAGTTTACATTCCAATTTCTTATCACCTCATCCTGTAGAAGAGGTGGGACATTTTTTTTCTCAATGTTTTTAAACCAGCAATGGTTTTGACATGATTTTGTGCATCTGTGTCTTCTGAGAGGCAGAGGCCAAGAGGGCATTGGCCTTATAAGGGGTACTTGGGGCATGTTCTGGGGAGAGCAATGTGGAGGGAGCTGGGAAGATTGGGTGAAGGTTTGACTTGAATGAAGCAGGGATGGAAGACAGGTCTGGAGAAAATGCCTTCAGCTGCAGTGGAGTCTGCAGTCCAGCAAGACCTTCAGGGAGTCCTGGGGCCTGATGCTGCCATCAGGGGAGTCCCCTAACCCCCAAGGAATGGCCTTCCTCAATAGGCCTGCCACTTCAGTTGTGGGGCATGCACCTTCCAGCCCAGCCCAAATGTTCGAATGGGCGGTGGTGCCGTGCACACAGATCCTAAACACAATTCACTCAGGATCCTCGGGTGAGGGGCGCTGACTCCTGTGGCCCTCGGGACGCCAGTGGAGATGGGAGAAAGGAAAAGCCTCAGGGACTTTTGCCTTCCAGGGGCAAACACCCATGTTGGTGGACTCGGTGGTCACGAGGAGAAAGTTCTTGCTTTGTCGGTGATCAGATGGAGAGCGAGTTCTTTCCTTGTTGATGGTCGCAGTGGGAGAGCATTCTTTCCTCATTGAAGGTCCAGGTGAAAAAAAGGACGAGCTGCAGCAGTGCAGCTCCTTATATAGCTCACCCATGGAATGGCCTGAGCCAGTCAGCTTTGAGCCCAATTGTCCAATCAGGTTCAGGGGATTTGTGAAGGGTTTTGTACAAACGTCCAATCAAGTTACTTTCATTTTCCCTAGATTCAGCTGTTTTCTCAGTTTGGGGATTTTGCCAGTTTCCTCCCAATTTCTCCCTACACTTCAGTGACTAGCTGGGAGCAGCCTGCCACAGGAGCGCCTCATTGTGAATGCCATGTGTATTAGCTTGTGCATTCTGTGGCAGGGAAACCAACTGAAACAAACTTATAGGAAGAATGATTAATTAGGGGCTCACAGTTTAGGGGGTCACAGTCCATAGAGGCAGGGAGGCATGTGGTGGGGGGGCAAGTGGCAGGGCCCATGTCAGATGACCTCACATCATGATGGATCAGGATCAGAGAGCTGAGAGTCTGACCTGAGTTAGGGCTTTGTGTTAAAACCTCCAAGGTCTTGCCCCCAGGGAGCCACTTCCACAAAGCTAGAATCCCACATCCCAAAGTTCCTTAGCTCCCACAAACAGTACCACCAGCTGGGGACACAACATTTGAACACATGACCTTCAGGGGACATTTTAGATCTAAACCATGATACTTTGCCCCTGATCCCCATAGGTCCATGGCCATCTCATAAAGCAAAATGCATTCAGTCCAACTTCCAGAGTCCCCAAAGTCTTAACTATCTCAAATGTGTTCCAAAGTCCAAGGCCAAAGTCTCCATTGAGACTCCAGTCAAACTTAACTATGCGCCCCTGCAAAAGACAGGTTACATGCTTTCAACTTTCTATGGCACAGAGTAAGCATTCCCATTCCAAAAGGAAGGAAAGGAAAGATGGGTCCATAGCCAGAGGGATAACCTGCTGGACAAACAGACTCTGTGGCTCCATGTCTGGAATCTGGCACAGATGACACCACCTAGCACCTAGCATCATCTGGGCTTCAATGGCCTTAAGCAGCTCCACTCCTATGGCCTTCATAGGCTGGCTCCATTTGTTGCAAACAGGTTCCCTCCGCAAATATTTTACATTGCTGGCATCTTGGACACCCTGTGGTCTCCCCTGTTGCTTAGGCTCCACTCTTAAAGCTTCATGTATCAGCCCTTCAGGAGTCTCCACAGTATGTCCAACATTGCCTAGTCCCACAGGCTATTTGCAGGAACCTTAGTGGTAGCCTCCATAACCCCTTAGCTCTTATATTCTGCATGCCTATAAAACCAGCACCATATGGACAATGCCAAATTTGTTGCCGGTTCAAGTATCTCGTCCCTTTTGGACCATGGCTGCAGTACCCTCTGTGTTCCCCAGGTGGAAAAATCACTTCCCTTGGTGGCCCCTTTGCAGCTGGGCATTCAGAGGCATTTACCTTCCAGTCACTCACCTTTCAAATGGGGTTTCAGTTCTACACCCCAAAGTCTTAGACAGGAGAGGTCTAGCCTCAAGGGTATTTCTATTTTTCTCTTCAATGGGATTTATGTTTTCAATAATTATGGCCTCCTTGCCCAAACTAGCTCTATCTGCAGTAACCTTAGACAAGCCTCAGTTTTCTTCTCCTTAAACTGCATATTTTTTTCAAATAGTTTTTCTGTGCCTTTTGATCCATTTTTTCTTCACAAATCTGGCTAACTGCAGCAAGCAACAGTCAACACACAGCTTCAACATTATGCCCTGTGATATTTTCTCCTCCAAGTTACTTAGTGCATTACTTTTGAATTCACTCACATGCAAATCTTTAGGACATGAACAAATTGCCAACAAATTTTTGCTAGAATATAGCATGAATTGCCTCTAGTCCAGTTCCTGAGATTCCTCATTTTCCTCTGAAACTTTGTGGGCCCCTCTGCATTTCTATCAGGAGTGACATTCTGGTCTTTCAAACAGTCATCAGAAGCCCCTGTTGGTCTCTGCTTACTGCACTTTAGGGCTTCTCTCACTTCCATCTCCAAACTACTCCCACAAATAACTTCGGACAGCTTAAGAATCACATGGTCATGACTCTGCATAGCAACAACCCCACTCTCAGGTACCGAGTTTCTGTATTAGTCAGCTTGTCTTTGCTGTGTCAGAGAAACCAACCAAGGCAAATTGATGAGAGAAAATATTTACTGGGGGCTCTTATTAGAGGATCAGTCCATAATGATGGTGGCACAGGCATGGCAGGGGCAGGGGCAGGGCCCGTGGCAGAGAACCTCACATCTTTGTGATCAGGAAACAAAGAGCAGAGAGAGCAACTAGAACTGGGGCTCCAGGTAAAACCCTCTAAAGGCCCAGCCCCAGGGAGTTGCTTCCACAAAGCTATAATCCCACCTGCCAAAGTTTCAAAGCCTACATAAACAGTGCCTCCACCTGGAGACCCAGCATTCAAACACATAACCAACCTTTGAAGGACATTTTAGACATAGACATTGCGACAGATTTCAGAGACACCCTCACTGCCCCTCCATCAGTTATTTTCCTCAGGGTTCAGATCTGAGAGGCACATTTCCATGTCACAAAATCCTTCCTGTATTTTTCCACTCACGCATAGCTGTCTTAGTCCTATTTAATTGATTGATGACTTTCATGTAATTACTAGCTATTTTCTTGTCAATAGCATCTAAGACATTTTTCCCAATGTATGGTTGTCTTTTTAGCTTCTTATACAGATATTAACGTAGTCAAATTTATCTATTTTGCTTCCTTTTTTAACACTGTCATGTTAATAAATAAGTTCACTGGGTTTGAATTTTTATATTTAACTTTGGAAGGGCTCTAGAATTTAACAGTTTAAAGATAGCTTCAAATCATTTAAAAATTCCCAGTTATTAATTTCTCCCCAACATTTTATTGAATAATTCTTCCCTTCTTTTTAGATTCAAAATGCTACTTTTACCAAATGCCACATTCTTATAACATATTCTTCTCTATAAGTCTCTCTGATGTAAAATATGTATCCATATCTCGTGTTTTCCCATCACAACGCATATCTGATGGTAACGTAGCAATAATGATAATGTCGATTGCATGCTTCTCGTGGGATGGACATGGTGCTGAGCTTTATCTCTGTTAGTTCACATGACCAGTTCACATTCCAATCTCTTATCACCTCATCCTGTAGAGGAGGACTCTGTGGGACAGTTGTTGCAAACTGGCCAGCGAGTGATAGAAGCAGAAAGCTGGTCCAGGCAGCTGCACCTCCTTATGCAGCCTGGAACGATGGTGCCTCCCCCTCCTACCCTCAGTATCTGCACACACACAGGTGTTCCTGTGCTCTTTCTTCTGTCCCCTGGCCAATCTGTCTGTCCTGGATCCCTTTCCTTTGCTTCCTTTGCTAAAGACTGGCTTCGGGCACCTCTGGCCACCTCGTTAGGCAAGTGGCATCTTCTTTTCTCCTCTCCTTTGGCTTCCTCGTCCTCTTCCAGGTTTTCCAGTGTTGTTCTGAGTGGGCATGGTTGTTGTTGTTAGATGCCGTCGAGTCGAGTCTGACTCATAGCGACCCTATGTACAGCAGATCGAAACACTTGCCAATTCTGTGCCAGGCAAACGATCTTATTTATGTTTAAGCCCATTGTTGCTGTGCAAGTGCTGGACCACTGAGCTGCACCCCCAGCCCACTTTTTTACTTTTTGAGACAGGGTCTCGCTAATTTACACAGACTGCCTCTGGTCTCCAACTTGCAATCCTCCTGCCTCCGCCTCCCAAGCCTCTGGGATGAAAGGTGTGCGCCACCGCGCCTGGTCCTCTTCAATTTCTGTGACCATCTGAGGTGAAAGGAGATTACTTAGTGGTTATATAGTTTGTCCCATTGTCTCAGAGGCTCCAAAATGATTCTGGATTCTGGAGATCAAAGCACAGCTTTACCCATGAGACACAGCTTTTATTAATGAACAAATAGGGCTGTATAACCTGCGGCGGTAGCCCTTTGGCATCGGATCCCATCAGATCTCAGAAGCTAAGCAGGGTCAGGCCTGGTTAGTACCAGGATGGGAGACCACCTGGGAACACCAGAAGCTGTAGGCTTGGGAGAAGGACCTGGCAACCCCCTCCCAAAAAACAATCTGCCATTGAAAACCCTATGAACAGCACAGAAGCACTGACAATAGTGTTTCCCCTGTCGTACAGAGGGTCGCTATGAGTCGGATACCGACTCGACGGCACCTAACAACAACAACAACAACAAGGGCTGTGTAAAGACCCCTATCAGAGAGGGCAATGGGGGAGTCAGGTTGGGTGGCATCTGTGTAACTCTAAAGGGCAGAACTATCCCCACCTGAGACTACAGGAGCGTAGAGCATGTGCAGGGTCCAATTCAGGCACTGTCAGACCTGGGGCCCAGGTAGAGAAGTGTCAGGGTGCTGGGGCTCCACGGCAGGAGGCAGCTCCAACCCAGCCTTCTCCCACCCTGGGCCTCAAGCTTTGCAGAGCACGAGCAAAGCAAAGTGGCCAGGGCCCAGCATGGCGGGCTTTTCAGGAAGAGCAGATGGTGGAAGCATTGATCCCACAGGCCACCAAGCACTTCAAAATCAGCAGCAGCACATCCCGTTCAGGAATCTGCTTAAGGGGAGTCTCCTGCCACAATATAAGCGCTGAGGAGAGAGAAATTAACCTCCAGGAGCCTGTGATGGTCTGGATCTTGTTGTAGTTATTAGGTGCCATCTAGTCTAGTCTGACTCATAGCAACTCTCATAGGGTTTTCAATGGCTGACTGTTTCGGGATTGCCTTGGGAGTGGGTTGCCACGTCCTTCTCCCATTTTGGGGGTGCTCGGAATCGAACTCGGGACCTCAGAGACTACAGAGCGGTGCTCTACCAACTGAGCTAAATCCCAGCCCGGTCTGGATCTTAATGGCCCCGAAAGATCACATGTTTAAACGTTGGGTCCATGGCTGATCACACTGCAGTGAGGCAGGATCAAGTTTAGCAGATGTGAGTCACTGGGGGCGGGTCTTTGGAGGTTTTGACCTCCAGTCAATCTCTGCTTGCTGGTCATGAAAATTTACGGTCATCTGCCGTGAGCCCTGCTGCCTGTGGCTGCCACACCTACCCCGGCACCATTATGGACCGATCTTCTAACTGTGAGCCCCCAGTACATCTCTCCCCCATTGCATTTGTTTTGGTCAGTTTCGCTGTCAGAGCAGTGTTTCAGCAGACCCATTGCTGGACAGGTCTACAGCAGAAGGCAGGGTAAGAGCAGCATGGCGCCAGGTGCCACTCACCAGCCCACCCTCCACTCAGCACCCACGTGCCAGAAGGACAGGCTCCAAGAAAGGTGGAAGTTAAAACCCTTTATATCCTCAAACTGTGCAAAAAGGAGCCCAAAGCCACGAGCTAGTGACTGGCGCATCATTGTAGCTTCCCAAATTTTGCAAGAAAACGGGCACATTTCAGCTGCTGCTCCTTGGTAGAGGAAACACGTGCGTGTGGCCTTTGTTCTTTGTATCATGCAGCTAATGGCGCAATAACGTTGCCTAACAAACAAGCCTCAATTTTGATTTCTTGTTCACAGTCTTTTGCTCAGCTTGTGGCTCTGCTGGGCTCAGATGGGATGGCTGGGCTTGGCTCCAGGCAGTGGGCGTGGCTCCCCTCTGACCACCGAATCTCTTTGTTCTCCTCTGAATGATGGCTGGTAGGGTGGGTCCCTTTTATGGCAGCAAGCCAAACCACAGGCACCCATGAGCCTCTGCTAATAATCTGTCTGCCAACAGTCATTGGCCAACGGAGCAAATCAAGTAACAAAGTTGTGAATCAACTGGAGACAGATTGACCTCCAGCAGTGAGGTAGGGAATGGTCTGTGAGATGCCCAGGCTGACCAAGAGCCCAGAGTTAGCCCGAATGACCCCCTTATCTTAGGATTCTGTCTTACAGGCACTGCTCCACAAATTCCTTTAAAAGATCACTGGATCAGAATGCTCTGGGCCAGAACAAAAGGCTTTAGATATGGGCAGTAACTTCAGAGAACTCCCAGACCTCAAGATAATACAAAAGGCATACTGTAGCAACTCAAAGCCCCGCCTTATCTCAAAGCCCCACTTTATTTGACTTTCAATAGCAGACCCCTCTGCCTCTGAATGGCATACTTTAGCAACTCAAAGCCTCACCTGATCTGGCTTTAACTTTCTCCTCCCCTCCTTCCCTGCCTGTAACCCACAATATAAGCCTTCACCCTGCAATGAGTTGGGGTCCCAACACTGAACCGCTGCGCCAGTGAGGTGTGGTACCCTTGAGCTCCAGCTTTAATAAAGGCTCTTTGTTAATGCATTCGACTTCAGACTCCCTGGGGAACTCAAACTTTGGGCACAACAGTCTGGATGTACAATGTATTGCAGAGAGAGAGGGGAGGCCTAGAGACCTGAGTCCACTCTACCACTTGCCCACTCAGAGATTCTTTCCAAACGATGCAGGGATGGGGCTATGGTTATGGACACCTGGCACCAACACCATTGGCAAGAGCGAAGCCAATGGAAGTGCTTGCCTTTAGGTTCTACCTGTCTGCCTGCCTTTCTGCGACACCCGCGTCTCTAGGATGGCCTTTGGGGAGGTGGCTGGAATTGCATTATTGGAGCATCTAGGGCAGTCTTTTATCACATGGCCATCCCTCTGCGGACTATCCTGGATATCCAGGGAACATAATGAGAAACAGTTCCCAAAACAAAGTGCATTTTCAGCCTAGGGCACAGCATGTCTGAGGGGAAATTTGATTGCTGTGCGGGTCTGCAGAATTTCAAAGCTGTCTTGGGAAGGAGGCTAAATTCCTCACCACTAGTCTTGAAGGAGGGCTGGGATTTAGCTCAGTTGTTAGAGCACTGAGCTGCAGTCTCTGAGGTCCCAAGTTCAATTCCCAGCACCACCAAACTGGGAGAAGGACTTGGCAATCCACTCCCAAGGCAATCCCAAAATAATCAGCCATTGGAAACCCTATAAGGGTTGCTATGAGTTGGACACGACTCAACGGCACCTAACAACAACAGTCTTGAAGGGGGCTGGGATTTAGCTCAGTTGGTAGAGCGCAGCGCTGCAGTTTCTAAGGTCCTAAATTCAATTCCCAGCACCGCAAAACTGGGAAAAGGACTTGGCAATCTACTCCCGAGGCAATCCTGAAACAGTCAGCCATTGAAAACCCTATGAGGGTCACTATGAGTCGGATACCGACCAACAGCACCTAACAACAACAATAACAGTCCTGAAGGACACACCAGGAAGCCCTGGCCGAAATTAGGGAGTGTCCTCATGAAGTTGGGAGACCCTGAGCAGCGGCCCTTCTCTCCCGAAGGGTCCGGGTCCAAGGTGCTGGTAGATAATCAGCCTCGCTGTGAAGCCGAACAGGCTGAGGCACACAGTCCAGGCTGGGTATTTGGCCTTCATGTCTCACAACTTCGCTGAGGGGAGCTGCCCTGGGCTAGGCTGCCGTGACAAGCACAGCCTCTCAGGGCTTAAACATCAGTGTGGTGTCTTGCTTATTCCATGTTCCCGTCACGGTTGGGAACTGCTCTTTCCCACCCTGCCCTCGCTCAGGCCAGGACCACAGAGGGGGCTCCACTGTGGAGGTGTCACCAGAGACGCACAGACCCACTCTTTTTTTTTTTTTTTTTTTGTGGTACTGGAGATTGAACCCAGGGCCTCACACCTACCTGCTCTGCAAGTGCTGGACCACTGAGCCCCACCCCCAGCCCAGTTTTTTTAACTTTTTGAGACAGGGTCTCACTAAATTTTGCAGACTGCCTCTGGTCTCGAACTTGCGGTCCTCCTGCCTCCGCCTCCCAAGCCGCTGGGATTATAGGCATGCGCCACCACGCCTGGCCACAGACCCACTCTTACAGGCTTCTGCCCAGAATTCACACAAACCGCTCCCATCTCCTTGTCCCAAAATAGTCACTTGGCCTGACCCTTGCACGTGGTGGGAAAGAAAAACCCTACCATGTGCCCAGATGGTTGAGAATCCTGTGTCCTACTGACCACTGTTGTTAGGTGCTATCGAGTCATGTCAGACTCATAATGCCCCTTATCGGGTTTTCAGTGGCTGATTGTTTCGGGATTGCCTTGGGAGTGGATTGCCACATCCTTCTCCCATTTTTGCGGTGCTGGGAATCAAACCTGGGACCTCAGAGACTGCAGAGTGGCACTCTACCAACTGAGCTAAACCCCAGCCCACTGACACGGAGGGAAGAAATTCCCCACTCCCTCCCAAGAAAGGGGATCCCTGGGAGAACCTCAGGTGGCCCCTTCCCAATTCAATCCCATCTGCAGTTTTCGCTCTCTAACAGATAACTAAAAAGAGGGCAGGGCTGAGCCCTATTACTCTCCTTGCAGTGAGCAAGCTGGGGTCAGGTGTAGGTCAGAATGCCCTTGTCCATCTGTCCTCTAGCAGGGAACCCACTGGCAATGTAGGATCCAACCCTTCTCCGTGTAAGTCAGCTCATGAGCGAGAGGCTGGGGCGAAGCCAAGCGGGCCCCAAGTCCTAATTGAACATAACGCTATCAGTTTACCTCTCAAACAACAGACAGATGAAGAAAATGCCTTTTCTTGGCTTTAAAACTCCATCTCTGTGGCTCTTGGATCCTCTTTCTCAGTAGGTTTTGACTCATAGGAGATTTAGGGCTTATGAGTCATTAGCACTCTATGCTCCAATAAGCCCCTCTCCATCCTTTTGTTGTTTCCACTTTTTAGACAACCTTTTCATTAAAACTTCATTACAGTATACACACACGCAGGAAGACATGCAAATAGTAAGTGGCCAGACGAATGAATTTCCAGAAAATCAAGATACCCGTGGACCCAACGCACAGATCACCAACAGCCTACCACGTAGGTTAGGAAACAGAACATTCCCAGCATCCAGAACTGCCCCCTCCCAAGCATCCCCTGTTGTTAACCACCCCCTCCTCCCACTATTCAGACTCTGAGCACCAGAGATCGGCCTTGATTGCTTTTGAACTTCGCATAAATAGAATCGTTCAGTTGATTTCTTTGGCGTCTGGCTTCTATCATTTAATACCGCATCTGCAAACTTCATGGGTGTTGCTGTGACGAATGTTTTAACCGATCCGTTCCCGTGGCTCTATGAAACCCCACTGGGTTTATTTTTTTCTTCTCTTGATGGTCTTTTGGCTTGTTTCTAGTGTTTTAGTGTTGCGAGGACTACTGCTCTGCACGTTCTCCTGTGTATGGGCATCTGCCCAAGGGTGGAATGGCTGGGTAAGAATGGCTCAATCAGTTCCCAAAAGGCCACACATGGCAGCTGCATAGTCTAAGTCCCCACCAAGATGGGCCTCACCTGTCTTTTCTGGGGAGTGTGCGGCTGAATCTCCTTGCAGAGCAACGCGGCATTTCCCTAGGGACCAACGAGCCCGAGCACCTTCTAGTGCCTGTCTTGGCCGTTTGGATACCTCTTTTGTGAGATGCTTGGTCACATCTTCTTCCCACTTTGCCTGGGTTCTCTTTTCTTCCTACTGGGGTGTGGGCATTCTTCATATGTTCTACCTGTGGGTCCTATGAGATACATATCTTGAAAAGGCTCCTGTCTCCCTGTGGTGCTTTGTTTTCCTGGTTTGCTGATTAGAACACTGCACTGTCCCATCTCTCCCTGGGAAGTGCGAGCGTAGGGACCTGTGCACTAGCAACGGCCTTTTTTTTCCGTGTTTTGTTTTGTTTTGTTTTGTTTTGTTTTGTTTTTCGGAACTGGGGTTGAACCCAGGGCCTCAGGCTTGCATGCTCTGCAAGTGCTGGACCACTGAGCTGTACCCCCAGCTCTGCAAGTGCTGGACTGCCAGGAGCCAAGACCATAAATAACTTTTTACAAGATACCCTGATGAAAAGGTGCAGGGTGTGGTGAAAATAGCAGATGTTGAGCCACAGGGCATTGTGACCTTTGAATTGAAATTACCCTCTGAAAGCGGTTGTCAGGGTTACAGGAGGAGCTGAAGACTTCTGAAGAGCCCCTGGCCCTTGTGGCATTTTTGCCCCGTCCTTCCCCCTCCATGTGTATTTAAGCTACAGCAAAAAATTAAAGACTTTGGAGCTTGATCAGACAGCCTGTCTTGCTCTCATCCTTCGTGTCTCTTGTCTCTCATTCATTCGCCCCCTACTCTAGGTCCCTGTTGAACAGCCCCGTGGGCCGGGTCACTGGACCACTGAGCTGCACCCCCAGCCCATTTTTTTTTTTTTACTTTCTGAGACAGGGGCTCGCTAAGTTACACAGACTGCCTCTGGTCTCAAACTTGCGATCCTCCTGCCTCCGCCTCCCAAGCCGCTGAGATGACAAGCGTGCGCCACCACGCCCAGCTGGGCCTAACTTTTCAGGCTATAGCCCATGACCCCCCAGACCAGTTTGTAGGCAGGTGGATCACCCCAGACAGTCCTCCTCCCTTATAAACTCATCCACACAGTCCGCTAACATGTGAGACTTCTCCAGTGGAACCTTAGTGGGAAATACGCCTTTACTCCGGAGTACCATCCACGGTTCCTACCAACCTGCCATAGTCCATGTGTCTTCGGACAGAATCATTGACATGATCTTGTTTCTATCATGAGCACCTTATGAGCCAGTCCTCATCAGGGCAAAAAGAAGGAACATGTTGCCTCATAGTGGAATCTTCTTTGAAGGACTCAACTCACACAGGGGCCCCCAAGTTACACCACAAAAATGAAATAGGACATACTTCCGTTCTATAAGAAAGGGACAAAAGAATAAAAGCATTTCTCTTTGTTTTTTAACATAAGTGGAGTCACAGAGGCTTTCCGAATGCAAGGTGGGCATTTGGATGCAGAGACTTTTCACTCTGAGATCCTTGGTGTCTCTTGAGGGAGGGTCACCCCAGAGAGATGTCAACTGCGATGGCAAAAACCAAGTCAGTAATGAGCATCTGATGGGCTCAGTGCAGAGAAGTGGGTGCTGTCCCTCGGAGGGCACAGCTGCACAGGGACAACATTCATAAGGGCATCACTGGAGATGCCACAGGAAGTGCCCTGGGACCTCCTCCCCAGCTGTTGTTGTTGTTAGGTGCCGTCGAGTCGGTATCCGACTCATAGCGACCCTCATAGGGTTTTTAATGGCTGACTGTTTCGGGATTGCCTTGGGAATGGATTGCCACGTCCTTCTCCCATTTTTGTGGTGCTGGCAATGGAACTCAGGACCTCAGAGACTGCAGCGCAGTGCTCTACCAACTGAGCTAAATCCCAGCCTCCTCCCCAGCAGAATCTCAGAAACCCAGTCTTAGCTTGCAAGGCCCACAGAACATCTTCTGACTCTGCGGTTCCAACAAAGCCCACAACCATCCTGCAAAGCTGAAGGAAGGAGAACGACAAGCAGATGTGGCTTCCTGGCTTTGGGAACTTCTGGGTTCCTGTCTGTCTCTCAGGGGGCCAGAGATGTTCTGGCTGGCGCACAGGTGCGCCTGCGGCAGGGGGCGCTCCACGCAGTAGGTCCCAGATGGCGCAGTTGCATCCACCTGTAACGCTAGCCACCATGCCATACTCAGTATAAACAAACTGATTGAACGCCCTAACGTGGCATTGCTCCAAGGCCACATGTGGCTTTGAGGAAAGGCATTTCCACCTCCCATAACGGCCCAGAGTGAATGAATAAATGCATTCAGTCGGCAAATGTGAGAACGTTTCTTTTGAAGGATTCTCAAGCCAATCAATGAGCTCTGGCTGGAAAGTGGTGTCTTTGACTCCATGAAGCTGGAGGCCACTCCTGGCCCTGCTCAGGTCACCTAGGGGTGGTTGGGAGCTTTCCCTGGAAGAGGGACAAGAATCATGCTAACTAAATGGGGGTTCCTAATTTAGCTCAGTTGGTAGAGCGCTGCGCTGCAGTCTCTGAGGTCCCGAGTTCAATTCCCAGCACCACAAAAACGGGAGAAGGATGTGGCAATCCACTCCCAAGGCAATCCCGAAACAGCCAGCCATTGAAAACCCTATGAGGGTCGCTATGAATCGGATACCGACTCCACGGCACCTAACAATAACAACAACAAGGCCCTACAGTAACTCTCAGAAGTTCTGAGGCCTGGAGCTGTCGTGGAAATGGACAGGAAGAAGGAAGTCTCCAGTACTTAATCAAGGTGACGTTAGTGACACGGCTCAGGGACACAGTGAAGAGGACCAGATTAACTGCACCCATCCTTTGTCAGCCACCAGGTGTAGCCCCAGGGATGTCACTCATGTTCTGTCCCACACAACTCTGCCCAGCTCAACTCAGCTGGTGGCACCTCCATTCACCCTCCACACAGGCACAGCCCCTGTAGTTAAGTGGTCTGCAGACCCCTGCACTGGGAGCATCTTGAGGCCTGGGGACCCTGGACTACAAGTGCCATGCCTACTGTCTCCTGCCCCAGGTTCTGCCAAAGCTTTTCCCAGAAATTCCAGAGGGATCTGATTTGCAATCCAATCAGTTGCTTGTTGTTAGTTGCCGTCAAGTCCGTCTGACTCATAGCAACCTTATGTACAACAGAATGAAACACTACCAGATGTTGTGCATGCCTGACACTATGTCAGGGGTTTTTATGGCTGTTTGTTTGCGGAAATGGGCTGCCAGGTATAGAAAGCATCTGCTTTCTTGCTGTTAATTTAATTTCTCTCCAGACATAGGTAACTTCTTGTTGTTAGGTGCTGTTTTGTCGGCATCTGACTCATAGCGACCCTCTGTACAACAGGGGAAGCACTATTGTCAGTGCTTCTCTACTGTGCATAGGGTTTTCAATGGCAGATTGATCTTTGAGAGGGGGTTGCCAGGTCCTTCTCCCAAGCCTACAGCACCTAGTGTTCCCAGGCGGTCTCCCATCCAAGTACTAACCAGGCCTGACCCTCCTTAGCTTCCAAGATCTGACGGATGCCAGGTGGTGTTGAGTAAACGGCTACTACTGGTTTTTATATAGAAATTCCAGACCTCCGATTATGATCCAACTGTAGCGTTACAAATTGACATTTACTAGAGTAAGAAAATAAGGAAACTAGATTGCTTCCTCTGCAGATGTTGCTCAGTTAACAGATTGCTTGCTCTGCACGCTGAGTTCCTGGGTTCAATCCCCAGCCCCGAAAAAACAGGAGGAGGACCTGGCAGCCAACCCGGAAAATGATCTCAAAACAATCAGCCATTGAAAACCCTGTGAAGAGCAGAGAAGCACTGACATCGCGCCCGGCACAGCACAGAGTCTGGGGGTGTTTGGGCTGGGGTTCAGCTCAGTTGGTAGAGTGCTGCTCCATACTCTCTGAGGACCCAGGTTCGATCCCCAGCACTGCAAAAACGGGAAAAAGACATGGCTCTCCATTTCTGGGGCAATCCTGAAGCAATCAGCCATTGAAAACCCTACGAGCCTGGCTATGAGTCGGACCTGGACCCAACTCGATGCACCTAATGCCAACAACAGATGTTGCACTCAGTGAGAAGTGAGAGGGGAAAGGACATTTTGATCCAATCTAATAAATGCTTCCTCCCAATGATCAAGACAGTCGGCTAGGATAGTTTGGCCTCCATTGGGTCTCGCCTCTCCAGACTGCCTCCCTCCCTCCCTGCTCCACTCCAAGAGTGCTTCTGGATCTCAGAGGAGGTGAAGTTGCTGAGGCCTCATGCATGCGATGCGTGGCACTGGCGGCTGTGTGGTGCCCACAGAAGGGTGCAGTCTGTCTCTGTCTTTGCGGCGACTCGAGCATCCGGCTAGTACAACTTGTGGTCTATTTTGCCGGGTGTGGTGGCGCATGCCTGTAATCCCAGCGGCTGCAGAGGCGGAGGCAGGAGGATTGCAAGTTCGAGACCAGAGGCAGTCTGCGTCACTTAGAGAGACCCTGTATCAAAAAATAAAAAACTGGGCTGAGGGTGCAGCTCAGTGGTCCAGCACTTGGCAGAGCATGTAAGCGTGAGGCCCTGGGTTCAACCCCCAGTACCACAAAAAAAAAAAAAAAAAAAAAAAAAAACTTGTGGTCTACTTTCAGCTGAGTGACAGCCCAATGGCTCTGTCTGTCTGCTGCCACCCTGGGACCAGCTCAGCCCCCCGTGGATTTCCCCTTGAGTCTGGGGACAGTTCCCACTCAAACTGTAGCTTAACCCCATATGACCTCCCTGCGGGGTCAGTTCACCCTGCACTGGCCACTCCCTCAGGAAACTTCCCAGCGAAATTCCAGCAACCTCTGAGGACCCCGACTGGTGTGAGCAGGAATTTCTAAACACCCTCTACACCTGGTGAGGGCCAAGGGCATCTGGGAAGTGTTAGTCCAGGGTCTTTCTCTGCATGACCATCTCCTCCCCAAGTCCTTAATGGGCAGTGACATAAAAGCCCTCTGCGTTCTGCCTTACTCTCAGTCTCTCTATTAAAGCACATCCCTTCATCTGTTGACTGCAGGCCTAATTAGGACACACGAGATGATTTTTTTTCTCTTTCCTGTCTATAGCAGAATGACTGAACTGGGTTGCACTGGCTTGAACGAGCCAACTGTTAGATTTTCAGGGATTTGCAGGAGCCAAGTGTTAAACACAGATATTATATATTATTTAAAAAGTTGTTAGGTGCTGTCAAGTCGGTATCTGACGCATAATGACCCTCTGTACAACAGGGGAAACACTATTGTCAGTGCTTCTCTGCTATTCATAGGGTTTTCAATGGCTGTTTGATTTTTGGGAGGGGGTTGCCAGGTCCTTCTCCCAAGCCTACAGCTTCTGGTGTTCCCAGGCAGTCTCCCATCCAGGTGCTAACCAGGCCGGACCCTGCTTAGCTTCTGAGATCTGACGGGATCGGATGCCACAGGGCTACAGCTGCAAGCATTTAAAAAGTAAATTATATAAGTTTACAATTAAAGTTGTTGGGTTTTTTGTTTTTTGTTTGTTTGTTTTGTTATGTTTCTTTTTTTCAGCACTGGGAAGTTGAACCCGGGGCTTCACAGATGCTTTTTGCAAATCCTTAACTACTGAGCCATATCCCCGGCCCATTTTTCATTTTGTCTTTTGAGACAGGGTCTCACTAAGTTGTGCAGGCTGCCTCTGGCCTCGAACTTGCAATCCTCCTGCCTCTGCCTCTTGAGTCCCTGGGATTACAGATGTGCCTCGCTGCACCCAATTTATATAAACTTATTAAAAGCAAATGTAACAAATACTCCACTCCCAAAACAATTCAGCATCGAAACCCTGTGAATAGCAGAGAAGCACTGACAATAGTGCCGGGCAAGGCACAGTGTCGGAGACTGTTTCGTCCTGTTGTACATCATTTCCTAGTTGATTTACACTTACCATTATTGATGCTTTGGAGAGTGCCCCCGTCCATCATATCTCAGTGGTAGAGACACCATCTGAGAGCGTGTGAGTCTCTCCCCAGGTCGGCTTCAGTAACAGCACAGGGCCAGTTCACAGTGGGCCACGACGAGAGTATTTACACCACAGACATTGGCATATACTGCAAATCAGGGCTTAGTTGTTTTGTTGATTGTCTGGACTTAAGGAAGTGATGGAGGAAATGCTAACCATGCAGATTAAACATGAAAGGGTGTCGTGTGCAGAGCCATCATTTTGGAACGGCACAAAAACCTGTGATAGATCCTCCCAGTGTTTGAAAACTCAGCAGTTCAGCAGTCACTCACGTCATTCGAGACAGGGACGCTCTGAAGTTCATCTTCCCGGCTTTACTTTCTTCTCCCTTGTTAAATATAAATTAAAATACCCACCAACGTTCATGCCAGAGCTATCCTCGTTCATGAATTTGCTACCATGGGTTGAGCAGAGATATAAAGGTTTGGCAAAAATGAAAAATCAATAAAATCATTTTATGGGCAGCCAAGCAGGAGCAGCCTAGTTAGTCCTCGGATGGGAGACAACCTGACAACCCGGTGCTACAGGCTAGGGAGAAGGCCCTGGCAATCCACTCCCAAAGCAATACACCATTGCAACCCTGTGAATAGCAGAAAAGCACTGGCAATACTGCCAGGCAAGGCACAGTGTCAGAGACTGTTTTGTCCTATTGTACATAGAGTTGCTATGAGTCAGAACTGACTCAACGACACCTAGCAACAAAAAAAACAAGGGACCCAACTGGCCATATGAAACTTATAATAATGAGTAATAATTAGTTTACTATTATTTATCTACTGTTATTGTAAATATTTGTTTATTGGAGGAAGACTCATTAACAACCTGCGTTATGCAGATGACACAACTCTGCTTGCTGAAAGTGAAGAGGATTTAAAACATTTACTGATGAAGATCAAACATCATAGCCTTCAATATGGGTTACGACTAAACATCAACAAAACAAAAATCCTTACGACTGGGTCAGCACGCAACTTCACAATAAATGGAGAAAAGATTGAGGTTGTCCAAGATTTTGCTTGGCTTGGCTCTATAGTCAACACCCATGGAAGCAGCAGTCAAGAAATCAAAAGACGCATTGCTCTAGGAAAAGCTGTGGCAAAAGATCTCTTTAGAGTATTGAAAAGCAAAGATGTCACATTGAAGATAAAGGTGCGTCTGACTCATGCCATGGTATTTTCAGTGGCATCATATGGTTGTGAAAGCTGGACATTGAACAAGGGAGACAGAAAAAGAATTGATGCTTTTGAATTGTGGTGCTGGAGACGTCTGTTGAATATACCATGGACTGCCAAAAGAACCAACAGATCTGTCCTAGAAGAGGTACAACCAGAGTGCTCCTTGAAAGCAAAAATGGCCAGACTGCGTCTTACATATTTTGGACATGTAGTCAGGAGAGAACAATCCCTAGAGAAAGACATCATGTTTGGGAGAGTGGCAGGTCAACGCAAAAGAGGAAAACCCTCCACCAGATGGATTGACACAGTGTCTGCAACAATGGGCACAGAATCGGGAAGTGTTTCGATCTGCTGTACATAGGGTCGCTATGAGTCAGACTCAACTCCACGGCACCTAACAACAACAACCCTTTATATAAGTAAATATATAAAGAAGTTACACCCAGATGTACATTTTTTTTCTACATAACCAGTCGTTGATCTTTTACCCACACACAATACCACTCCCTAGAATGCTGGGCTGGATGCAGGAAGAGACAAACCAGCTTACCAATAAGCAAACATAAATTAAGAAGTATTTTAAAAGGACATGTCTATTAAAGACCCAGAAAATACAGTGTATGACATTATTTTTACTCTGTGGTCAGTTAGGAACAAAAGCAAATGTCAAAAAGAGAGGCTCCCACTGCGCCCAAGGAAACAGTCTTCTTCTTCCCTAGCCTCTTCTTCCCCTAGGGCTGGGAGAACAGGAGTTAAAGACAGGAGGAAGAGAAGCACAGCTGCGCCTCGTTACGGTCTTAGTTTTCCTGTCCCTGATGACGAATGAAATCAAGCACCTGCTTTGTGCTCATTGGGCATTAGCATTTCCTCTGCCGTCAGACACCTATTCAAGTCTCTTGACTATTTTCCTATTGAGTCATTTGTTTTTGCTTAGTGATTTCTCATTTTTTATTCATCTATCTTGGGAAAGCCTGTAGCCATAGCACTGTGGCTTCCAATCCCATCAGATCTTGGAAGCTAAGCAGGGTCAGGCCTGGTTAGTACCTGGATGGGAGACCACCAGGGAACACCAGGTGCTGTAGGCTTGGAAGAAGGACCTGGCCACCCACTCCCAAAAAACAATCAGCCATTGAAAACCCTATGAACAGCAGAGAAGCACTGACAATAGTGTTTTGCCTGTTGTACATAGGGTCGCTATGAGTTGGACACCGACTCGACAGCACCTAAAAACAACAACATATCTCGGGAAACATTTTTACACTTCTAGTCTTCTTTATCTTTTTAAAAATAAGTTTTGAGAGAGGAAGGAAGTGGGACAGGAAGGGGCTCGTGACAGGGTAACTGGGGAGGTGCACATGAGCCACACACCATGACATGCATGTATACAAATGTCGTAATGAAACCCATTAAGTGGTATGTCAACTAAAATATTATGCATTAAAATGCAAATGTAAAAAATAATAATAAACTGAGTTTTATCTTGGATCTTTCACAGTTTTCTCTGTGGAGTTATTCATGTGTATTTATGTCTAGTGATTTCTTTTTATTGGTTTTAGACATTTATTCATAATTCTTTTCAACCACAATGTTCTCATTCTCAAATCCTCATCAGATTCAACATTTACAGACCAAAAAAGTTCTTAGTAATTATGATAGTAAGTGCAATTCTTTTCTGCCCGGTTTCCATATTTTAGTCCCTTGCACCACTACATTTCCTTCTTGCCTATTTGGTTCTTGTGTGCCAGCTTTATCCTCCCAGAAGTCTCCATCACGTTTTTGTGTTTATCTCTGGTGTTTAGAACAGTGAATACCATATGAGCCAAATGGTTAAAATTTTTATTGAGCAAATTAAAGTAGCTTTTTTGAGAAAGGGAGAGAGGAGGTGGGGAGTGTCTGTACGTAGCCCAGGCTGGCCTCAAACTCTCAATCCTCCTGCCTCAGCCTACTGAATACTAGGATTGTAGGAGTCACTGCTCCCCCTGGCAAGAATAGGTTTTCTTTTCCATCTGAACATTCAAGTGTATTATCGGAATGTCTGGAGAAGACTTTTGTTTGTTTTGCCTTGAGTAGGATGAGCTCTTTTCCTTTTTTTGATTTTACTCAATTACTTTATACCTTTGGTTACTAATTCTGGCCCATTATACAAGATGGTTTCCAGGCCCTATATTCTATTCCCACTCATGTGTTTTCCCTCTTCTTATTGCTCTAATAAAATGACACGGATAACAGATTTACTAGTGCTTTTGTTCAAAATTCAAACAATATAGAATTACATAATGGGAAATGCTTCCTTCTGTTACTTCTAACATATTTATGACATTCTGTTGCGTGACTACGCAGTCCTCAAATGCACAGTGTATTCAAACATTTTGCAAGGGATGGACACTGAAGTACTGATTTGTGCTCCTTATAGAGTTGCATTGCACATTTCTGCGCATGCATGATTTGTCAGGCCGGTGGGCAGCTGTAGTGGACATTTTCCTAGAAGTACAATTATAAGGTCAAAAGGCATGTGCATATGCCGGCCTGGTGGCACACGCCTATAATCCCAGCAGCTCCAGAGGCGGAGGCAGGAGGATCACAAGTTCAAGACCAGAGGCAGTCTGCGTAACTTAATGAGACCCTGTCTCAAAAAGTAAAAAAAATGGGCTGAGGGCGCAGCTCAGTGGTCCAGCACTTGCAGAGGATGCAAGTGCGAGGCCCTGGGTTCAACCCCCAGTACTGCAAAAAAAAAAGAAAAAGAAAAGAAAAAAGGGAAAAGAAAAGAAAAATGAAAAACAGAAAAAAGGCATGTGCATGTAAAATGTTAGCAGATAATACTACAGGACTTTTCAAAAATATCATACTCATTTTTATGCCTCAAATTAAGATACCTATTTCTTTTCTTTTTTTTTTTTTTTTTTTTTTTTTTTTTTGGTACTGAGGGTTGAACCCAAGGCCTCACGCTTACATGCTCTGCCAAGTGCTGGACCACTGAGCTGCGCCCCCAGCCCATTTTTTTACTTTTTGAGACAGGGTCTCGCTAAATTACACAGACTGCCTCTGGTCTAGAACTTGCGATCCTCCTGCCTCTGCCTCCCAAGCTGCTGGGATTACAGACGTGCGCCACAGCGCGCAGCTAGATACCTATTTCTTATAGTCTGGTGGCCAGCATTGGATAGCAACAAATCTGCTAAGAAAAAATGATGTCTTTCCTCATATTCTACTTGCTTCAGATCTTTCAGTCTTTTTCTCTATTTTTGCTTCCTATGGACTGTTGCTAGCTTAACCTGAACTGTCACTCTTCTTTTGAAGTTTTCCAACGGTGATGGCACTTGTTTCGTTATATGCTTTTTTCTCCCCTTCACCGTCACACTGTCGTTTAGAGGATGACATGCCTTTGTCACATCTCTTGATGAACAGAAAACCCCTACTTCAGAAGAGGGGCTGGGATTTAGCTCAGTGGGTAGAGCGCTGCGCTGCAGTCTCTGAGGTCCTGAGTTCAATTCCCAGCACCGCAAAAATGGGAGAAGGGTCTGGCGATCCACTCCCAAGGCAATCCCGAAACAGTCAGCCATTGAAAACCCTATGAGGGTCGCTATGAGTCGGATACCGACTCGACGGCACCTAACAACAACAACAACTTCAGAAGATGTGCCTTTGTTCCATGAAATGAATTTATTTCAGGGGCAAAACTTTTCTCCGTGGTTGTTATCACAACTGCCCTTTTGTGTTCCAGATGTTTATCTCAAGTCACTGTTCGCCATTGTTACTGTCACTCTCCACAGGCCTCTTCTTGACACTTACATTTTGTTTCCTTTCTAGTTCTGTTTAGAGTTATTGAAGGTCTTCTTGTTTTTACTATGAAAGTGATCAAACATCACCTCTACAAAGTACCTCTACAATGACACCACCTGCAGCCATGGCACTGTGGCATCCAACCCTGTCAGATTTCGGAAGCTAAGCAGGGTTGGGCCTGGTTAGTACTTGGATGGGAGACCGCCTGGGAACACCAGGTGCTGTAGGCTTGGGAGAAGGACCTGGCAACCCACTCCCAAAAATCAATCTGCCATTGAAAACCCTATGAAAAACAGAGAAGCACTGACAATAGTGTTTCACCTGTTGTACCTAGGGTCGCTATGAGTCAGACACCGATTCGACGGCAGCTAACAACAACAACAACTATGACACCAAATACCCACTACCCAGGTTCAAAGATTACCAAGAAAGTAATGTCGTTCATTTCCCTTCCTTCTAACCCTCCTGCCTCCGTGCCTGCCTCCCTTCCTCCTGAGATGTTTTAAAGCTCAGGCTAGATGTCAAATCATTTCATTCCTACCCCTCTTCAGCAGGCATCTCTTTAAAGAGACGGCTATTTCCTTAACTAACTACAGTGTTATTAACACCTACTATAATTAACAATGCCTGCAGCTGTAGCCCTGTGGCATCCGATCCCGTCAGATCTCGGAAGCTAAGCAGGGTTGGGCCTGGTTAGTACCTGGATGGGAGACCGCCTGGGAACACCAGAAGCTGTAGGCTTGGGAGAAGATCCTGGCAACCCCCTCTCAAAAATCAATCTGCCATTGAAAACCCTATGAGCAGCAGAGAAGCACTGACAATAGTGTTTCCCCTGTTGTACAGAGGGTCGCTATGAGTTGGATACCGACTCAACGGCACCTAACAACAACAACATAATTAACAATAATGTTTTTACTTCATCTAATGCCCATTTCATATTCAAATATCCCTAATTGCCTCAAAAACTACTTGTACACAGTTGTTTTGAAAGGATCTGCTTTTAAAATGTGTTCTGAGTTGCCCATTGGAATATTGTGGGCTCTGTGTGCTCGAGAATTAAACAAGAAATTAAATGGACTGATAATTCCTGCCCCCCACTTCTAGCTGATTCAACTGTCCTGTCTTTCTCAGAGCCGAATAAATTGCAGACCCTGGAATCACAGTGGGAAGGACTCACAAACAGTCACTAGGACGAATATTTGACTCAGCAGCTTTGTTGATGATAAGGTTCCAGGAAGCTCTGGGACCGCTGTCACTCAGCCTGGGAAGAAAACAGCACCATGGAAAGCCCAGCCCCTGACAGTGGCCTGAGAAAGGGTGGCTTTTTAAAAATGTTTATATCACATTAAGAAATTCCTGAGGGCTGGAAAACACTTCCACTTTGCAAAAGGTGAATAATAAGGAATTTAGACAGGGTAGCATTTTTCTAAGAAGATAAGTCAGCAGATCAAAGGACACATTATACAGATGGCTATAATGCAGCTGGCATTTCCCCCATGGAGCACAGACGCCCAGGTACAGTGATGTGGCCATGCCTCTGAAATTATCCGAATTGAGGACTGCCAGCATCCATGCAAAAGAGAAACGTGTCATCTCCGGTAGCCACAGAGGCCACTCACTGCTACCAGGACAGCCCAGAAGCACTGGCTTTGGCCTTGGCTCAATTAAGAACAGCTGAAACCACCTCCAACCAAGATGCCCATGACGATGAGGATGGCCACGAAAACCAGTTCCCAAGCTGGGAGTCAGGGCCCGTGGTGCCTCCTGGGCTCGGCCCAGCCCCCGTCTGCTCCCAGACAAGCCATTCCAGAGTCTGCCTTCGAGTCTTTCATTCTGTGTGACTCTACGCACCCCCCATCCCTGTGCTTCCCTTTGTCATCCTGCAAGTGACATGACCATCACAACTGCAGAAATGAGGACACATTTGACCGTGACGATACTTCTTCCACAGGAAAGAGTGAGACTTACGAAGCCGACATTAAAAAATGCCTCTCATTGTCTGCTCCGCCTCTGCCTATTTCAGGAAGCAGAGCCAAAAAGCCCAGGCTCCCAGTCTGCGTCCCCCACTCACTGGCAGGACAACTGTGAAGCTCACGTGACTCCACCCTGCCTCAGGTTTCTCATGAAGTCAGCAGGGCTCCTGCTTAGGGAGCAGGTGAGTGCATGTCTGGGTGTCCGCGCTGCTCTGAAGGTGGCCCAGCTCGGTTTCTGTAAAACTCCCTTTCCCTCTCCCGTGGACCAGGGCCATTCGGTTGAACAATGGAGCCAAAGCACCCGCCCCCTGCCTGGTGGCACAGGAAAGGCTGTGTCCCTTAGTCCGTGCGGCTGTCCTCACAGAACCCCCAGAGGGGGCTCCTTAGGGTGAGGCTGCTGGGCCCGGCAGCTTTCTGGGACTACAACAAACGCCTGAGACAGTCACCTTATCAAGAGCAAAGGTTTGTCTCCGCACATAGCTTGGGAAGTCTGTCTGTGGTTAATTGGCCCCCGTGGCTTCAGGGTCTGTGGGGTCAGTACATCATGCAGAAGTGTTGTTGTTGTTGTTGTTGTTGTTGTTGTTGTTGTCAGGTGCTGTCGAGTCGGTATCCGACTCATAGCAACCCTCTGTACAACAGGCGAAACACTATTGTCAGTGCTTCTCTGCTGTTCATAGGGTTTTCAATGGCTGATTGATTTTTGGGAGTGGGTTGCCGGGTCCTTCTCCCAAGCCTACAGCACCTGGTATTCCCAGGCAGTCTCTCATCCAAATACTAACCAGGCCCGACCCTGCTTAGCTTCTGAGATCTGATGGGATCAGATACCACAGGGCTACAGCTGCAGGCATGCAGTAGTGCACGGGGCGTAAAATCACTCACCTCAGGGCCACGGAGGGGACAAAAGAAGAAGAAGAAAGGGATGGAGTCCTCCCCCTCGAGGGCACATCCCCAATGACACAGAGATCTCCACCTAGGCACCAATGACTAATGGTCCCATGACCTCTCCACTCCGTGGCCTTTGCCACAGGTACCACGGGAGACAGTCCAGGCCCAAAACAACAGCAGTCACAAGTCTTCCACACAGGCAGGAGTGTTGCTCTTTCTCTGGGCGCCATCGTGAGCTCTAGGCGCCATAGTGAGCTCTGGGCACCACTGTGAGCGCCACCTTCCCCTCCTAGCTCAAGGAGTTCCCATGAGGGCCGTGCTCAGAGGTGAGCAGGCAGGAGAGAGGCAGATTATTAGGGGTGTGAGGCAGGCCTGAGGGCCTGGGTCCAGAGTCCTTGAGGTGACAGAGAAGGCCAGGAAAGGGAGACAGATGGGTGGGCAGGTCAAGGGCACACATAGCCCGGTCAGAAATGCCCCTGATAACCCAAGAGAGGAACGAGAACCACCACAAAGCTGTCGTGGAGGCCCACTTCCTTCACCCGTGCACAACTGCTGTAAAAACTGCTTAGATCAGTACCCAGTCCCCACCTTGAGACAGGACCCAAGGGGCACACAGAGGCGTTCCTCCAGCCCAGCCAGGCTCACCCTGACACCAAGATGTCAGGCAAGGTCAACGAAGGCAGGGAGCCAAGTGTGACAGCGCATGGCTGTGATCCCAGCACTCCAGAGGCGGACGCAGAGGATGGATGCGAGTTCAAGGCTAGCCTGGTCCACACAGCAAGTGAGATCTGCTTAAAAAAAAAAAAAAATCAAGCTAGGCGCGGTGGTGCATGCCTGTAATCCCAGTGGCTCAGGAGGCAGAGGCAGGAGGATCGGAAGTTTGAGACCAGAGGCAGTCTGTGTAATTTAGCGAGACCCTGTCTCAAAAAGTAAAAAAAAAAAAAAAAAGGGGGGGGGGGCTAGGGGCACAGCTCAGTGGTCCAGCACTTGCAGAGCATGTAGGGGCGAGGCGCTGGGTTCAACCCCCAGTACCCCCCCCACACACACACACAAAAAAAGAACAAAGGTGGGCATCATCCAGCCCAGCTCCTCACTCAAGGACACAGACGCATCAGTGCTCATAAAAGGCTTGGACTAGGCTGGGAGAGATGGCACAAACCAGGAAATGAGATTTATGTTCTTCTAGGAAGATGGATCTTTGTCCATCTGGGTAACAGGGAGGGAAGATCAGAAACCACATGTCCTAGGGGCAGATAACAGCCATCGATCACCAACGAACAGCGACAGAGGTCTGCTAGGGGTGTCACAGGGCTTCCCCAACCTAAGGCTTTGGGAGGGAGAGACAGAGGATCCAGAGTCGATTTCAAAATGACTCTGTGGATATAAATAATAATAATTGGAGCCTTCGCTAGAAAGACGAACGCTGAGTATCCTGAGGAGGAAGAAACGGGGACAAAATGACAGAAAAAAGGCTGCAGACGTGAAGAAGCCCCAACTTACACCACCCGGCAGGGACCTCCATTAGCCTTTTCTCTCCTTAAAAAAAAAAAAAAAAAAGTGTGTTGCTATGACAACAGCATGAGGGCGGGGCCCCAGGTGAACTGGAGCTCAGTGTATCCAGGCTCCCCAAGGGAGGGGCGCGCACTAGGGAGTCTGGGCACTGCCTGGGTGAATCCTGGGGCCGGGCTGCGGGCAGATTGCTAACCTGCGGTCAGGTTGACTTGCTGACCACCGAGGAAGCGAGCATCGGGAGCCACCCCTGCAGGGCTGTCTGAAGAAGGGCCACGGGCGTGGGCAGAGCAGGGCCCCCCCATCCACGCGGGCCCTTTTTCCCCTATTTCCTGTGTACAAAGGAAAAGCTATGGAGGAGAGGGAGGGATAGCACAGGACTCGTGGTCTCTATGGCTTTAGGGAAAAAATCCTCTAAGAATTTCCCAAGAGGGCCGGGCCAGGGGCGCAAGCCTGTAATCCCAGCGGCTTGGGAGGCGGAGGCAGGAGGATCGCAAGTTCAAGACCAGAGGCAGTCTGAGTAATTTAGCGAGACCCTGTCTCAAAAAGTAAGAAAATGGGCTGGAGGTACAGCTCAGTGGTCCAGCACTTTGGAGAGCATGCAGGCGTGAGGCCCTGGGTTCAACCCTCAGTGCCACAAAAAGAGAAAGATAGAAAGGAAGAAAGAAAGAAAGAAAGAAAGAAAGAGAGAGAGAGAGAGAGAGAGAAAGAGAGAAAGAATTTCCCAAGACATCTTTAGGATTGGAATTAAAAACATGCATGCCTTAAATATGTCTATTACCGGATATCCATTACACAATGCACTTATGATCTAAGTATAAAAGGAAAAGAAAACTAGCTGTTTTTAAATCCTAAATCATGGTTAATATTTTTCAATATCCAAGAAATCCTCCCTGTTCGTGTTTGCCTTTCAACATTTCACGTTCCCTTTTTCAATATTTTCCATGCAATGTATTTTCTATTCTGCTAAGGAAGGCCAATGGGAATTCTTTTAAAAACACACACACATGAAAGTCATTGCCACGTGTATTTTGTGGTTGTTTTAAACGTTCTGTGAAATTGGAAATTGCTCATATTTGTGGTCCTGTCCTCCCTTGAGACCATAGGCCTCCTGAGGAGCTGTACCAGGAGGATTTGCCCAATGCACGCACGCACACAGATACGCCGGCCTTGGTGGAAATGTCTGTTGATGCTGACTGTGGCCTAATTCATAGATTTTGTTAAGGAGCCAGTGCTCGATGCCTTTACAAAAGTCCCAGTAACTGTAAAGAAGTAAACATCTACTACCCACTCCCAAAACAATTAGCCATTGGACACCCTAGGAATAGCAGAGAAACGCCGTCAGCTATACCGCCAGAAAATGAGCCCCCCAGGCTGGAAGGCATTCAAAAGACAACTGGGGAAGAGTTGCTTCCTTAAAGTAGAGTCGACCTTAATGGTGGGAATGGAGTGAAGCCCATGGCACCTCCACTGGCTGATGTAGCATGACTCAAAATGCGAAGAAACACAGTGACTACAACAATGAGCGCAAACATACAAAAAAATTTGCGTGTATGGCATAGTGTTGAGGAATGTTCCGTTCTGTTGTACATAGGGTCACTATGAGTTGGACCTGACTGGACAGCACCTAACAACAACAATAATGACCTTCTGATGTTACCTTTGACCCTTCACTTCCCTTCTATTAAAATATCCAAACTTCCCCAAAGCCGATTTGGGAGAGATAGCACTGAAAACCCTAACAAATCACGCAGCAAGGACAGAAAGGGTGCCCACTGGGGAGTTCCCAATTCAGGTGTAGCCATGGCAACTACGTATAGTGGGAGATCAGTGAGGAGTGGTCACCCTGAAAACCAGCTTTGCCTCTGGCCATTTTAATTAAAGCATAAATATTATAAAGAAGGCCTGAAGCTGTGGCACTGTGGCATCTGATCCTGTCAGATCTCGGAAGCTAAGCAGGGTCAGGCCTGGTTAGTCCTTGGATGGGAGACCGCCTGGGAACACCGGGTGCTGTAGGCTTGGGAGAAGGATCCAGCAAGCCACTCCCAAAAAACAATCCGCCATTGAAAACCCTATGAACAGCAGAATAGCAGAGAAGCTGTGGGACAACCTCCCCGACTCTACCGCAATTTTTCACCACCAAATCTGACCAAACTATACACAGTGTAGATATCAATTTGCTCAGTAATTTCCCTGATGTTCTCAGAGGCTCTGCCAATGTCTTCTCCCTGAACGCCATCCAACCACGCCGCGGCATTCATGAACTCTTCCAAGGTATTAGTTTACAACTTCTTAAATGACGGGGTCACCATAACAACATGAGCAGAGTCTAATTTGGGTCCAGACACGAACTTCTCCTTTCCTTCCCCAAAATTTCACTGTAAAGATTAAAAACTCAACCACAGTTGGAATAGCTTCAGTGGGAAGCCAAGTCAAACCGCAGCTCATGTCTTGCCTTGCTAAATAACATAGATGCATTTTGCGGTCCTGGGTTTCTATCTGTCTGTCACAGGAGTATGGTATTTCAAGGAATTGGGAGAGGTAATGAAAGGGATTTTCTTTTCACTCTTGACTTCATTTTTCCATCACATTCTGTTACAAAAAATCCTTCTATCTGCCTTTATGCTCTTGAGCTCCCATCCCATAACCATAAATTCCCAGAAGTGGAATTCTCCTATTGAAGGGAGAGGAAATGACATTTCTGATGTGTAATTTGGAGCCACTCTTGGAAAAGCTCATCTCCTCCATAGGCTTCGTGAGCAACAGCGTTTGTTTCCCCAAACCTTCTGCGTGTCAGGTACTCTGAATCTCTGCTGCTTCCAACCTGGCAAAAAAAAAAAAAAGGAATACTTCCTCACTTTAATTTCCATTTCTTTAATTTCTACTTTGTTGTTGTTGTTAGGTGCCATCAAGTCGGTATCCGACTCATAGCAACCCTCTATACAACAGGGGAAACACTATTGTCAGTGCTTCTCTGCTGTTCATAGGGTTTTCAATGGCAGATCGATTTTTGGGAGGGGGTTGCCAGGTCCTTCTCCCAGGCCTATAGCACCTGGTGTTCCCAGGAGATCTCCCATCCAAGTACTAACCAGGTCCGACCCTGCTTAGCTTCTGACATCTGACGGGATCGGATTCCATAGGGCTACAGCTGCAGGCTAATTTCTACTAGGGCTGGGATTTAGCTCAGTTGGTAGAGCGCTGTGCTGCAGTCTCTGAGGTTCCGAGTTCAATTCCCAGCACCACAAAAATGGGAGAAGGACCTGACAACCCATGCCTGAGGCAATCCCGAAACAATAAGCCATTGAAAACTCTATGAGGGTTGCTATGAGTCGGATACCAACTCAACGGCACCTAACAACAATTTCTACTAAACCTATACGTTTTCCTAAAGTTAATTGCTATTTGTGTTTCTTCTCATTGCTTGTGCATAGGCATTGCGCATTTTTCTATCCGATTGTTTTTCTTCTTCATGAGCTGTGTTGTTGTTGTTGTTAGGTGCCTTCGAGTCGGTATCCGACTCATAGTGACCCTCTGTACAACAGGGGAAACACTATTGTAGTGCTTCTCTGCTGTTCATAGGGTTTTCAATGGCAGATTGTGTTTTGGGAGTGGGTTGCCAGGTCCTTCTCCCAAGCCTACAGCACCTGGTGTTCCCAAGCGGTCTCCCATCCAAGTACTAACCAGGCCCGACCCTGCTTAGCTTCTGAGATCTGATGGGATCGGATGCCACAGGGCTACGGCTACAGGCTGTGTGTGGGCATGTTGATCTCCTGTCACATTCGTGAGATTTTAAACACATTCTGTACTCCCTCCTCTTGCGCGCATAGCAGCAGAGCTTTTCTCTTGGATCATTTTTCAGCATGAAAAGACTCCAAAGGATGGCGGAGCTTCGCGTCTCACTTGGGGATGACAGGAACGGAAGTAGCAGAGGTTAAGTGGCTGTGAAGCGACATCAAAACCAGGATCGAGCCGCCAGGCTCCAGCCGTGTGTTTCCCTCCGTCCCCTGCAGACCTGTGATACAACTCACCCTGCAGAGTGGCTGCTTCGGTGGCTTCCCACGGTGCCACCGGCTTTCATTTAACCCAGACACACCTCCTGCCTCACAGAGCCCACGACCTCTGCCGGCCTCATCAAGGACCAGCTTGGCCGGAGGCCCTGCCTCCTTGCAGTCAAAGGATTTCGGTTTCTAAGAATATCTCTGTTGCATCTTAAGGGAAAACAGATTACTCTGGTTTGGTTTGCGCTGTAGAAACTGGAGAACAGTTCTGTGGGTTGAAATGGAGACGGGAGGCCAGGTCGCCTCCCACTTGGCATTTGCCGCGAACGCTGGCGAGCTCTGATCATAATCACAGAACCTTCTCTGCAGACCTCTCTCCGGAGACGGAGGCGCACCAGATGTTCCTACCGTGTTATTAACGGCGGAGGGCTGAAGGCAGCCTGCCCAGCGGCCTGGGCGAGGAGATTGTGGGCGCGGAGCACGTGCGTCTGTCTCCCGGTTGCGGCTCGAGCCTGCGTCTCCTCCCGGAGCCTCCGCGTCTCTTGGCTGTCTGTGGGCTGAGGGTGGGCTGCCCAGCCTGGTTAGAAACACAGCAACAATACCCAAGTCAAGTCAGAGGGTGGCAGGACGCGCCCGGGAGGGTCTCTTTTCCAGTCCCTATCTGTGGCCAACCCCTGTCCTGTCCAGCCTGCAGGGGTTACGTGGCTTGGACGGCTCACCCCCAGGGACTTCCAGACCTCTCTAGCGCTGGCATACAGTTAGCTGCTTTCATCCAGGGCTGCAAAGTGGCCACAGGGGGCAAGGTTGACCCTGGGTGATGGGCCTGTCTACACAGGGAATGCTGTGACTCAGGCAGGCGTTGCTCCCTAAGACAGCGGGGGCCCAAGAAACGCCTGCTGGGTCCAGCTGACTCTCCGTGAGGTTAACTGATGTATTGTTGTTGTTGTTGTTAGGTTCCGTCGAGTCGAGTCCGACTCATAGCGACCCTCATAGGGTTTTCAATGGCTGTTTCAGGATTGCCTTGGGAGTGGGTTGCCAGGTCCTTCTCCCATTTTTGCAGTGCTGGGAATCGAACTCAGGACCTCAGAGACTGCAGAGCAGCACTCTACCAACTGAGCTAAATCCCAGCCCGCAACTGATGCATTAGCTGCATAAATTCGTGAAGGAGAAAGAAGCCCTGGAGGGCAGCCTGGGGAGGAGGGAGGGACGCTCCGGACCTCTAGAGTGAGCGCCAGCGTGAGACGCAGATATCCACTCACAGTGTGGTCCCCTACAGGACACACCCACTTCTCCTCATGGGTAAGGAGCTACCCCAAAGGGGTGCTGTAAGGAGCAGACCGAGCAGCCCCTCGGAGCCCTCCCTGCGCCCAGCCAGCCTCAAACACTGCTGTTGTTATCATTGCCACTGCAGTGCCCACCACTCCGCTGTCCACCAGTCCACAGCACCCATCTGCAGCCACTGCTCTGCTCACCTGTGCAGCCTGCAGGCCTGTCCTGCTGGCCAGGTGCCCTCCAGGGCTAGTTGCAAGGGTTTTCAGACCACCTCTGTGTTTTGCTTAAAATCCTTTTATAACATTGTGAATCAAAATGATGTAAATATGAAACAATATGTTGCTACAAACTACAACAATTTGACTCCAGGCAGAGATTCAGGATACTGCAGAATCACCATTCCAAGGCAGGCCAGCATGTCCCTGCCATGGCCACGTGGTGGCGCTGTGCGAGCAGCGGGCAGCCAGGGCGGATGCCTTTGTTGGGTTTGTCTGGTGGAAGGCACATTCTAATTATGGCATTCCATGGCTCCCAGAGGGTACCCTTTCCATAAAGCCTTCTTCCCAACATGTTTTACCATAGCTCCTCTTAGTAACACTTCCACTCTTGCTGTTGAGGCTTAGCACGACTCAACAAACCTTTGTTGTTGTTGTTGTTAGGTGCCCTCGAGTCGGTATCCAACTCATAGCGACTCTGAGTACAACAGGCGAAACACTATTGTCAGTGCTTCTTTGCTTCATAGGGTTTTCAACGGCAGATTGATTTTGGGGAGTGGGTTGCCAGGTCCTTCTCCCAAGCCTACAGCACCTGGTGTTCCCAGGCGGTCTCCCATCCAGGTACTAACCAGGCCCGACCCTGCTTAGCTTCCGAGATCTGACGGGATCAGATGCTACAGGGCTACAGCTGCAGGCTGAACAAACCTTTACTGAGCAATTATTTTGTGCCAGGTGCTGTACTAGTGGTCAGATGTCATGGTTTGAATACAAAGTGTCCCCCAAAGGTCCCCAGCTGGTGGCACTGCTTGTAAGAGTCATGGAACTTTGGGAGGCAGGCTTTAGCTCTGCAGAATTGGTGTCACTGGGGGCAAGCCTTTGAAGGTTTTTTCTCCTGGACCCAAGGCTCCTGTCTCTGTCTCTCTATTCCTGGTCCGCCATGCCATGAGGTCACCAGACACAGGTCCTGTCACTGCCACTGCTACCATGCCTGCCCTGCCTCCATGATGGACTGATCCTCTAACTGTGGGCTCCTAATAAACTTCTTCCCCATAAGTTTGTTTGAGTTGTTTTTTCTGCCACACTGACGACAGCTGACTAACACACTGGAGGTGGAGTCACAGTGGCATGCATGAGAACGGCCCATCAACAGACGCCAGCGAAGAGAGAGGAGGGCTGGCAGCAGGAGACAGGTGGTGTGCAGAGCGCAGCCCAGCGGGGCTGTGGAGTGCCCTTCCTGGAGAAGACGACTTGAATCCAAGCAGATCAGGAACAGAGAAATTGGCCGGGTGTAAAACAGGTGGAGGCGGGAGAGGGGAGAAAAGATTGGAGGCAGTGCTGGTGTGGGAAAAAAATGTTCCTACTCTTACACTGGGCTGGGATTTAGCTCAGTTGGTAGAGCGCTGCACTGCAGTCTCTGAGGTCCCGAGTTCAATTCCCAGCACTGCAAAAATGGTAAAAAGGCCTGGCAATCCACTCCCAAGGCAATCCTGAAACAGTCAGCCATTGAAAACCCTATGAGGGTCGCTATGAGTCGGATACCAACTTGATGGCACCTAACAACAACAACAAATCTTACACTAATACTTGAACTCCCGTCACCAAAATGTGTATGGGGATTTTTCCCCACCGACCACTAGTCCCCCATAGATACCAGCTGTCTGTCCTCTGATTCAACTCGGTCCTTACAGTATCTACCTGGGGGTAGCCTCAGGTCCTACAGGTCGAGGGCTCAGTCCCCAAAACTGCCTCCCAATTGCTCGTAGCAGTTTGTCACTATACTTCTGGCCAAGTTGTTATAAGTTGGGAGGTCCCCCGACCCCCTCCTTTATTATTATTATTAGGTGCCGTCTAGTCAGTATCTGACTCACAGCAACCCTACATACAACAGGGGAAACACTATTGTCAGTGCTTCTCTGCTATTCATAGGGTTTTCATGGCAGATCGATTTTTGGGAGTGGGTTGCTGGGTCCTTCTCCTAAGCCTACAGCACCTGGTGTTCCCAGGCGGTCTCCCATCCAAGGACTAACCACTCTCAACCCTGCTTAGCTTCAAGATCTGACAGGATTGGACACCACAGGGCTATGGCTACAGGCAGACCCCGTCCTTGGGTTCAATTAATTTGCTAGAGTGGCTCATGGGACTGGGAGAGACACCTTATTTATGTTTACTCGTTTAATATAAAGGATGTAACAACAGATACAGATAAAACAGACAGATGGAACCGCTGCAGGGGCTATGTACGCAGGAAGGACGAATTTTCATGCCCTGCTGGGTGCCACCCTCCAGCCCCTTGTGTGTGGTGGGCTGCCTGGACGCTCTCCAGACCCCATCCTGGATGGTGCTGGGGTCGACATTACCTAGACGTGCTTGACTGAATCCCTGGCCCCCAGTGAGCAACTCAACCTCAGCTCCGCTACAGCCTGCTAATCACAGACTGGCTCCCCCACAGCCAGCCCCACCCACAGGCTGCAAGGAGCCCCCCGAGTCCCCTCGTTGAGACAAAAGTCACTCTTATCATCCTGGAAATTCCAAGAGACGGCGGAACGCCAAGTCAGGAACTGGGCGTCAGGAACAGACAAAAGACTGGACCCAAAGAGTCTCCAGGCACTGCTATTTAGAAGAGTTTTTGGAATCCAGGTCAGGAACCACGGCCAGAGACCAGTGGATATATTTCTTACTCTGTCACCCCAGGGCTGGGCTTTGGCTCAGTTGGTAGAGTGCCGCACTGCAGTCTCTGAGGTCCCGAGTTCAATTCCCAGCACCGCAAAAATGGGAGAAGGACCTGGCAATCCACTCTCAAGGCAATCCCGAAATGGTCAGCCATTGAAAACCCTATGAGGGTCGCTGTGAGTTGGATACCGACTCGATGGCACCTAACAACAACAAAACTGTCACCACAGGAGTGACAGCTCCGTGCTACAAAGAGGGGGGCTCACCCAGCATCACAACCTTGTCAGAAGCCCATGGCCCTGCAGTGGCCTTGGCTGCCTTCACGCCCTTCCCCACCTCCGCCATGTCTTCATAATTGAGGGCACTTTGTCCCCAGTCAGCCAAAGCTCCCCTGGGGACAAGTCTCCAGCCTCTTGGGTCTGCAGTCTATGGCCCCAAACCTAACTTGTTGGCCAAACCAAGCAACATCCCCTCCTCCCCAGCCACTGTCAGGCCTCTCCTGGATGACATGGTACCCACCATGTCCTCAGGGGCTCTGACAGACACAGGGGCCCCCTGTGACCAGCAAGCCCTTCAGCCACCACTGGAAGGACCCCGCCCTTCACAGCTCCTGGCTGCGGGTCGAGGCGCCTCTCTGCTTTTCCATGGGTTCGCTAAGAGTCTGTTGGGCAGGACCCTCCATCCCCGCCCGGTGCGTAGCCCTTTCTCCACATCAGCAAAGTCTTCCTTCCGGAACCCTCGCTGGCCCCTGCCGTCCTTTCAGCTTTCTTCCTCACACTCAGTAAGTCCGGGATATTTTCAGCTTCCACTCTGCAAACACATGCTGCCTTCCAAGGTCAGAATGTTTTTAAGACTTCCGCCCTCTCGTGCCTGTAGCGGGTAGGGTCGTTTAAAGAAAATATATTTAAAGCACAATTGCTGGGCAGTTGGCGGCCCTGACCCCTGCCTGGTAGCCTCTAGGCAGCTGCTGCATTCTCTCCAGCTCGGGGTCCCCAGGGGAGTTTTCATCTGCTTTTTGTGGCTGCCCACGGAAGCCCACATGTTCTCCCAGGAGCCACACAGCCACCCTGTGCTTCTGGTTTCCCCAGCTGCAGCTAAAGGTGACTTTCACTGTGCCGTAGGTACACTTTAAGAATTAAATGCAAGATAGCAAGGAAAACATGTAGCAAATTATATCAGATTTCTTATCTTATGCTTGGCACATAGGACCTGTGACAATTATAAATAATATTATTTTTGCACTTTTGGAACAACACAAAATATTTATATTTACAGCTTCTTCTTGTTTATAAGCTGCAGAGAATTTTTTTTACAAGGTTTTAGAGAATTCTTATACTCAGGTCTCCACACAGCTCAATTCCTTCACTATCTCAATGGTACCACTCAGCACTGACGTTTGCCTTGTTTTGTTGTTGTTAGGTACTGTCGAGTCGTGTCCGACATAGCGACCCTTTTAGGGTTTTCAGTGGCTGATTGTTTCAGGATTGCCTTGGGAGTGGATTGCCACGCCCTTCTCCCATTTTTTGCAGTGCTGGGAATCAAACTCGGGACCTCAGACACTGCAGAGCGGCGCTCTACCAACTGAGCTAAATCCCAGCCCCCACTAACTATAGGCTCACCTTTTTCTTAATCTGTGCCAATGTTATTTCTTAGCCTTATGATTTAAGGACCTTCCACTTGTTTCTTCATCTACCTAAACTTTATTCCTGTTGCTCATAATTTAAAAATCTTAACAAAGACAATATCTAGATGGTCCCCGACTTATGATGGTTCATCCTATGATTTTTTTATTTTACCATGGTGCAAAAAGGGACACACAGTCCCTAGGAAGCAGGCTTCAGATTTTGAATCTGTGTCTTTTCCCAGGCTAGTGCTAGGACCCTAGTCGGGTCCTTTCTTGCAATGCTGGGCGGCAGCATCTAGGTGCAGCCCACCGCCAGCCCCATGACCATGAGGGAAAACATCTGGCGCTCTACAGTGCACGGTGGCGCTCGGGACGTCGGGCAGGCGCCATGCACTTTCCACCTTGTGATGCTTTCAGCCCATGATGGCTTGTCAGGACACAGCCATCACAAATGGAGCGGCATCTGCATTCGTTCCAAATGATTTGCACGCCCAGATGTCAAAATAGTCTACGGAGACTTCATTTATTTCATTATTATTTGGCTTTCATTTTTTTAACTTTGTTGTTGTTGTTGTGTTGTGTTGTGTTTTTTCTTCTTCTTCTTCTTCTTTTCTTTCTTTTTTTTTTTTTTTTTTTTTGCAGTACTAGGGGTTGAACCCAGGGCCTTGGACATATTTTGCAGGCACTCTACCACTGAGTTGCACCCCTGGCCCCCCCTTTCTGATTTTTTATCTTGAGGCAGGGTCTCGCTAAGTTACGCAGGTTGCCTCTGGCCTCAAACTTGCAATCCTTCTGCCTTCGCCTCCAGAGTCGCTAGGATGACAGGCGTGCACCACCGCCCCTGGCTCTATGGCGACTGTAACCGCCCCTCTGGTGTCGAGGAACACTCGAGGTTGCAACAACTAGGTCAGGCTCAGCCGACTCCGTGACTACAGGGGATTTGTCACAGCAAAGGATTATCTAGCTAAATGCTCCCTTCTCCCCAGAGCACCCGGCCAGATTCCTAGAACGTAGTAAGTGATAATTATGAGAGGAAAACACGCTCCCAGACGATGCCACCCCTGCCAGGTACAAGCAGACAAAAGACCCAAACCCTGCTTTGCCATGTGAGTGAATCAAAGCTCCAATTACACAGTGCTGCGTTTTCTAGAACCATCTGATTTCAGGTCTGTAGCCGAGACCAAAGCTGAGGCTGGAGAGAGGATTCGGACTAGAGGCCGGCAGTGTGGGCGCATTGTGGACCAGTGCAGAGGCAAGATCTGCCCAGTGGACTGGAGATCCGCGGCCAGCGGAACTCTTTCTGTGAATTTCCTTGGCCTTCTGTGCCTTCTTTGGTTTTCGATTGTTCCAAACACACAAAAGAATACAAGAATATAAACTCTGGTTAAGCGTTCTGTTGTTGTTTGCTGGTGCTGGGGCTGGGACCCAGGCTCTCAGGCATGCTCAGAAAGCTCTACAACCGAGCCACGCTCCCAGCCCTGATGACTAGCTCGGTCACCGCCACCACTGCTGTTTAGTTCTCTGGAATGGGCCACTTGGCCAGAAACAACACTGAAACAGACCACGGAAATGGGATGGGTCCCTTCTGAGATGGCTCTTCCTGACGTCCACATCCTGGGGCAGGACACTGGGTGAGAGGGACCAAGGCTTCCTCCTGGGCACCTGTTTTCTGCCAAATTCTGGACAGCATTTGCCCAGCGCAATCAGATCTTGGGCATTACAGCAGAATGCCTTGTGGTCCACATTGAAGATTGCCTCATCTCACGAGCTCAGCATTTCAGGATGTGTTGATGCAGTTTTGGGGAACCCTGATCAGGAACGGCCTTCTGTGTTTAGTGGCTTCACTGTTGTTGTTGTTAGGTGCTGTCGAGTTGGTATCCAACTCATAGCGGCCCTGGGTACAACAGGCAAAACACTATTATCAGTGCTTCTCTGCTGTTCATAGAGTTTTCAATGGCGGATTAATTCTGGGGAGTGGGCTGCCAGGTCCGTCTTCCAAGCCTGCAGCACCTGGTGTTCCCGGGCGGTCTCCCATCTAAGTACTAACCAGGCCTGACCCTGCTTAGCTTCTGAGATCTGATGGGATCGGATGCCACAGGGCTACAGCTGTAGGCAGTGGTATCACTAGGCACAGAGAAACATTGCCCCTGCCCATCAGGGCTAACTGGAGGCAAAGGTGGGAGGAAGGAAGACATATAAAGGAAGAAAAGGGGGAGACAGGAATAAGAGAAAGCAGGCAAGGAGGCAGGAAAGGGACAAAGGAAGGAGGCAGTGAGGTTCCCAGGTCCCTCGAGTTCCTGCGGAGCCCCCTCAGAACCTCAACCAAGGGCAGGACCTGTTTTGCTTTCTTCCTTTTCTTTCCATTTTTATCTCCTTCCTTCCTCTCTCCCTCCCTCCCCCAACTCTCTGTCTCTCCATCTTCAGAGCTTCAAAGAAGAGTTGATAAGGCTTTATCCTAAGGACTTATAAGGGTCTGAGCTCTGGGAATACACAATGCTTCGGAGGCACAGAGAATTTATCATCTATTTTCCAAACATGGCAATAATTAGATCACTCCGGATAACTAATATCATGTTTTCAGAAGACCTGAGAAGATGATAAGCTAATATTTGTACAGTTGACCTTAAAAATGTGACAGCTAAGAAGCTCTTGGAGAGATGCCCAGAAAGTCACTAATTATTAAAGGATTTAGCAATGCCATGAGGAAAGGAGCTTTCAGAATTCCTTTAAAAACATGTTTTCTGTTGTGTGAGCCACTGCGCTAGAGTCACTGTGCAATTTATTCTTTGATGGTATAATTGCATTTTAATTGTACGGCAATTATGTGTTCGATCGTAATTAAGAGGGAATCCAGTAGCCAATCCGCTACCGGCGGTACGAAATGTAAAGTCTGGCTCGGCTCCCACGGTCAAAGACTTCTGTTTTCCTGCAGCCATTTGAACCCTCTCTTTGTTCTTGAGCACCTCCAACGATGGTGGGGACTCTCTCAGGACTGTGCATGCTCAAATGCCCCCCAAAGAAACAGCCATTGTCTGTCAAAAACCCTAGCTACAGGCTATTTTACAAAATGTTCTGAAGACGATCTTCGGAAAATATTCCCTGTTGTGCAATCGGCTCCCAGGGGACAATTGAGTCTCCAGATCAAAAAGGAAGCATTTTGTAGGGGGCTGGGACGGGTGCAGAAGCCTCTTCCAAATTCTCCCTGGATGGTCCCACTGAGACCTGTCCGTCCTTTCTGTTCTAAATGTTAAGTGATTCAGCCCAGAAACCGCAATCTCGCCCTAATAAGCAATGAGACGGTCCTTAACCCCAAAGGACCCCTGTTTTCCTCCTGCCGTTCACATTCCGTGCCCTCTTCACTTACGGATCTGCAGCCAGGCTCTGCAGACTATAAACGCTGCAGACCTCTTCCACTGCAAACTACTTTCCAAAGCACTGGCTTTCTAAAAGACCAAACGCTTTACTTCTGTTATAATTCTTAACCCCTGTAGGGAGGCCCAGCTTGTCTGATGATACAGTGTAGCAGACAGACAGTTGGAAGCTGTTTAGAGAGCTAGAACCTGTTCTGTAAATGAGTCTGGAGAGTGAGTATTAGTTAAAAACTAACTGGTCTGCAGCCTTATGCAGGGAGGGTGGTCAGTCATTTCTGGACTTGAAGGTAGGGAAGATGTGGGAGATGCAAGAGTTAGGAAAAGAATTAGCTCAGAGGGATGGAGGAGAACCTGACCCGTTGGCGTGACTTCAGCAGCCTATACAGGGCGAGAGGAGAGATGCTCTGGGCTGCTGGAAAACCTTTAACAAACCAGCTGTGTGGGGGGGAAAAAAGTGCCAATTTCTGTGATTTAAATACTCTTATTGTTGTTGTTAGGTGCCATCGAGTTGGTATCTGACTCATAGTGACCCTCATAGGGTTTTCAATGGCTGACTGTTTCAGGATTGCCTTGGGAGTGGATTGCCAGGTCCTTCTCCCATGTTTGCGGTGCTGGGAATTGAAGTCAGAACCTCAGAGACTGCAGCGCAGCGCTCTACCAACTGAGCTAAATCCCAGCCTGGAATCTTAGTAGGGAGCAAAGCCACAAATGCCAGATCCCCTCTTCCCCAGCTTCTCTTGTGTAAGGGTATGGTGGTTCTGTGACCAGGCTCCGCCCATCAGAGGTGACCTCACCTGTGGATGGACCCTAGGGGAGCAGGGCCTGCCAAGAGCAGCAAGTGCTGGTCAGGCTACACTGCAGTCGGCTCCCCTATTGTTGTTAGGTGCTGTTGAGTCAGGTACGACTCACAGCAACCCTATGTACAACAGAACATAACACTCCTCACACTGTGCCATGCCCAGCGCTACATCAGGGCTTCTCTGCTATTCATAGGGTTTTCAATGGCTGATTGTTTTGGGATTGTATTGGGAGCTGCCAGGCACTGGGTATCGAACTAAGGGCCACAGGTTGTGCAGAGCAGCACCCTACCAACTGAGGCAAACCCCCGACAAGGAGCAAAAAGATCACTGTCCAGGCACGGTGGAGAAACAGTGCCTTGTCTCCTCACTCAGTGGAGCTTGGCCTGGGCGCCACCCTGAGCCAGCCTTGCTGTGTCTAGGGCTTCACCTCTGCTCCAGGCTCCTGGCCCTGCCCTGTGGTGGCTCAGCAATCTTCAGCGTCTTTACCTCTTTCTGGTGGTGCCTGGGGGAGGCACCCAGGGGTACAGGAGAGCAGATTGGCCTCGAGGCGCTTCGCACAGCGGCTGGTGCCGGTCCGGTCCCTGGAAAGCTTCCGAGGCGCTGCGTTTGCTGTGCTGCCCCGCTAATACCTGTGTGCACAGAGCATCTTCACCCTCCAATGCGAACCATAGTTCACCAAGTCATTTTGAAAGATTTTGCCATCGGGTCAAGGTGTTAGTCTGACTCACAGCGACCCTCATGGGGTTTTCCACAGCTGATTGTTTTGGGGTTGCTTCGGTTGTGGGATGCCAGGTCCTTCTGTTTTTATAGTGCTTGGGATGGAACCCAGGGCCTCAGGGACTTCAGAGCAGCGCTCTACCAAGTGAGCTAAACCTCAGCCCCACTCAAGTCAGGGGCCCCCTAAAAGCCTGCTCATCTTCTCTGGTGTGTGCCCCTGGTGCTGGGAGCTAACCGGATGTGAGCAGGCTGATTCCAACCAGACCCGTCCAGAATCGCCCTAGGTCCGCCCCTCCCCTGGGAAAGGAATAGCACTTGTGAGCGATCGCTAAAGGCGCCCGTCAGGAAGAAGAGACTGAGGCTCCCAGTGGCCACTTTGAAGTAGAGCTGAACCTGGGTCTCGGGCCTCCCTCATTGCAAGTCTGTGACTTTTTGTCACCTGCAGCAGACAATGAGGAGGGCTTTTTTCAGACTCTGCATATGCTGCGTCCGTGGGACCATCGGCAGGAAATCACATACTCACGTGCAGAGAATGGGTTTATAAATGGGATTTTTAAAATGAAAAGTGATTGGTCAATCCGCTGCATCACTGAGAATATTCGCAGCCTTAGCCTAGTTCCACTTCCAGAAATTTGTCAATGGAATTCAGTCAGAGCTACCCTCAAAGCTCTAATTGCAAGGCTCTTTTCCCAGGAGTCGGTATCCGACTCGACAGCACCTAACAACAACAGTGATGCCAGTAAACACAGAAGGCTGCTCCTGATCAGCACCCTACCCACTGAGCTAAACCCCCTACAACGAGCAAAAAGATCACTGTCCTGGCACCGTGGAGAACTGTGTGAGGGTAGGGTGCTCCCCAAAACGGCATCCATACGTCCTGAAATGCTGAGCTCATGGGATGAGGCAATCTTCAATGTGGACCACAAGGCATTTCTGCCTTACTCCGAAAGCTTTATAAAAGCAGAGGTTGGAAACAGCCGAGGTAATTTAAAGAATGTAACTGACTGAGAGAAATTACAATGCGTTTTTTCAACAGCATGAGAAATTGCTCATGAAGTAATGTGAAGGAAAAAAATGGACAGAGGACATTCAGGGTATGAATGCTGAATGAGACAAAAATGTTAAGAATGATTCCATCCAGCCAGAAGAATCATTGGTGATTTACACCACTTTCCAAAATCCCTGCGATGAGCTTTTGCAGACAATTTGCAAAATTCTCAGAGGCACATCTTAAAGTGTTAAGACAAAAAGGAGCTTGTATAGTGCTGCCTCTAAATACTCCGATCCCAGTGTTAAAAAGGAAACGGTCTGAAGAGACTAGGTGAAAAGGAATACAAAGTAAAAGAAAGCTGACAGGACCTGCACCAAAATGACAAGAAACTGTTGGGGATTTTTACAGCACCCCATACAGAGGGTCCCTCTAACCAGCATGAGGGGCTAACACTCAGGCTACATTCTACTCCCTCCTTTATCCCCCGACTCCCATCGAGTGAGCAAAGATGGCCCCTGACCAGCCTGACCAGCCTCAACCACCTCAATTTTGATTGGCTACCCCTAGTACCTCAGTTAAATAACTGCCCCTACCTGGCAGGTATGCCAGTTCACCCGCTGTACCTGTCAGGAATGTGCCCTGATTGGCTAACCCCAGTACACACCCCCTCCCAAGAGCCTATATAAGCAAGCTCCTGGACACCACCTGGACCCTCTTGTTTTCACCTGCTACCGGACCCCATCACCTTGACCCAGTGCTCCCCAATCCTGTGGAAGACCACCTAGCAAGCAGACGAGCCAAGACCAGGGGCCCTGAAGCGCCGAAGGCTACAAGCAAGCCACAAAGAGCCTCCCAATTCCTCCCACACTTGGGAAGGAGGGAGGCAGAGAAGGCGAGCTGCGAGAGTCAAGACCACCGGACCTCCAGCCCAGCGGAACACCAACTGCTTGTAGCTGTGCCTTTAAGGCTGAGCTGTACACCAGTGAGCCTGCAGCATTCTATGCTAGCACTTGACAGGGGCTGCTTGCTGGCTGCACCCCAATTGGGGAGCAACCCAATAAACTTTCCCTCTCCTGTTTCCCACAGAAGGTCTCCCGAGGTCTTTCTTTGGTGCCTCCAGCCACTACACCAACCCGGTCCTGTGGGTCCCCGATACCCACTTGGTGTCAGGGCAAGGCTCTGACCTCTGCCGGGCCTGAGCCAAACCCCGACAAGAAACGATAGAAAAGAAACAGCAAAAGGCAAAAAGAAGGCAGCATTTAATATTAATAGAAAACAAAGCTAAAATCCATTAAGACATATTGTGGGGAACCTTGGCCTTCTAAATGGCCTGACTGTAGAACCAATCATCTGTACCCATAGCACCTGGGCATCTGGTCCCACCTGATCGCAGAAGCTAAGCAGGGTCAGCCTGGTTAGTCCTTGGATGGGAGACTGCCTGAGAATACCAGGTGCTGCAGGATAGGGAGACGGATCTGGCAACCCCACTCCCAAAAACAATTCACCAGTGAAAATCCTGTGAATAGCAGAGAAGCACTGACAATAGTGCTGGCCATGGCACAGTGTCACAGAGTGTTTTGTTCTGTTGTACGTAAGGTCGCTATGAAGTGGATCCAACTAGACAACACCTAACAACAATAACAACAATAGAATCAATCAGTAAAGGGCACCTTCCAATCTGTACCAGGGGCAGTGTGAAGACAGAGCCTCGATCATGAACTAGGTGTGAGCTTGAACCTTGGCACTGACCTGCTGAGGGTCAGAAGACTTTGGGGACGCCGGTCACTCTCTGTGCCCTTATCTTCATCTCTAACAGCAGGAAATACCACTCGGGACCTCACAAGGTTGTTGTGGAATTAAATGAAAGCACTTGCACAATAATGGGTATAAATAGCTGCTTGATAAATTTCCTTTTCCTTTCATGTGCTGAACGGCATGGCAACAAAATATGCAAAGGGAAATTTACTGGACCCCCAAGGGAAAGGGACAGAAATACAGTGGTCATAGGCAGTGGTGGCTCACGGTCGTTCACACGCAGACAATAGCAGGCGGCCGCTCAAATGGCTGCCTGGGGGATCGTGAGAGATAAACAAGAGGTTTTGCAAACTGTAAAGTGGTTTTCGAGACGCAAAGTAGGATTTATGGGGGGTGATCGTATTTTTCACAGGTTCATAAATAATTTCTCAATAAATTTTAAAGTAGAAATATTTCAGCCCATATTTATGACCCAATATAATATATTCCCATATTAGTCATTTATTTTAAAACTAGAGAAACTCCACCTCCCCCAGCATTTCAAACCCTCTCTTGAATACTTCTAAAACAAATGAAATAAAGAAATTAATAGTGAGTGATTTGTTAAATACTATATATTGAAACAAAATGATAACAATATATCAACTCATGCCTGAAAAAATAGAATTAAGTATTATAATCCTCAGTATATGGCGATAACAAAAGATGGATACATGTTGTGTGTATGTTTTTTTTGGCACCCCCAGTATTTTCTCTGGGTCGTTTTGGTACACAACCAAAGTCGGGGAAACAGAAGCTGGGTCCATGAACACGTGGACGGATTGAGCTGCAAGGTGGTGAAAACAATAGAAACAACCAACAACGTGTTGGTGTTTGTTGTTAGGTGCCATCGAGTTGGTATCCAACTCATAGCAACCCTATGTACAACAGGCGAAACACTATTGTCAGTGCTTCTCTGCTGTTCATAGCATTATCAATGGCAGATTGATTTTTGGAAGTGGGTTGCCAGGTCCTTCTCTCAAGCCTACAGCACCCGGTGTTCCCAGGCGGTCTCCCATCCAAGTACTAACCAGGGCAGACCCTGCTTAGCTTCATGAGATCTGACGGGATAGGATGCCACAGGGCTACGGCTGCAGGCTACCAACAACGTTGTTGTTGTTAGGTGCCGTTGAGTCGGTATCTGACTCATAGTGACCCTCATAGGGTTTTCAATGGCTGACTGTTTCGGGATTTCCTTGGGAGTGGATTGCCAGGCCCTTCTCCCATGTTTGCGGTGCTGGGAATCGAACTGGGGACCTCAGAGACTGCAGTGCAGCGCTCTACCAACTGAGCTAAATCCCAGCCCCCAACCAACACTGTAGGATGCTGAAATAAATAAGTGACACCAACCATGGAGCTTTTACAGTGCCATTCCATTTATAACTAAGCCAGCACTGAGCAGCTTGAAAGACACGACAGTGTAAGTGGAAAGAACATAAAGTGCCTGCTTGCTGTGTTGGCAGTGACATCATGGCGCGTGCATATAGACAAGGTCGGGAGTGAGAAGTGGCAAGTGAGAAGAATTGACGCGATGATCAGTGGCACCCAAATGGGACACAGGCTTGGGCAGAAAGGATTAAAAAGTGTTTGAGACTCTGCATTTTCCGCAAAAGCAACCTCTCTCTCAATGCAGAGGCTTCCAGGGGCTCAGGAGCCCCACACCCATCCTCTCGCTCATGGGACCTCCTGTGGGGTGCCTCCCTGCTCCCCCCTAACTTTGGGCCCCTGCTTTGAGCCACCCTCCGTGGCTCCACAGCAACCTGCTTCTCTGCCTGGTGTGGAGCCATTGCAGAGGCTCAGCTCCTGCCCCAGGGCTTGGTGGGGAGTCAGAGCCTAGGGTGCACGTGAGGAAGAAGGCAGATATCCGGTCCCGCAGGCGAAGTTCCAACAGCTTCCTAGCATGTGTCAGAAAATGCACAATTCTCTTCCCAGGTAAATTTTAACCCGAGTTCCATATCATAAGCTGAGTATTAACGGACATCCTAAGTGGGAAGGTTGCTGGGTACTCTCTGCATGAAAGGGAGCAGAAGATGATTGTTGTTGCGTGCCATCGAGTTGTGTCCGGCTCATAGCAAGTTTTCAATGGCTGGCTGTTTCGGGATTGCCTCGGAAGTGGATTGCCAGGTCCTTCTCCCATTTTTGCGGTGCTGGGAATCGAACTCAGGACCTCAGAGACTGCACAGCGGTGTCCTACCAACTGAGCTAAATCCCAGCCCCAGAAGATGGCACATGCCTGCTAACACTGATCAGCCGATTCACTGCGAATCTTAATTTCAAGAGTCCTCTTGTAACAATGGGTTAGGATTTAGCTCAGTTGGTAGAGCGCTGCGCTGCAGCCTCTGAGGTCCTGAGTTCAATTCCCAGCACCACAAAAATGGGAGAAGGACCTGGCAATCCACTCCTGAGGCAATCCCCAAAACAGCCATTGAAAACCCTATGAGGGTTGCTATGAGTCGGATACCAACTCATCGGCACCTAACAACAACAACAACAATTGTAATAACAATACTTCTAAAATTTGCAAAATTTATAATAGTAAATTTCAGAATAAAACCTTTTCATGAGAATGTCATCTTTCTAACAGCCCTGGGAAGGGCGCTTTGCCCCTAACCCTTTCACATACACACACTGGGGGCCCCTGGAGCTGTTGAGGGTGTGTCACTTACCTCCGACTCCTCGGCTTAAAAAAACTAAAAGCAAAAACAACCCCTTTTTAAGGTAGCAAGGGGCCCAGGAAAGACATTTGAATGTGACCTAAGCAGAACCCTGAGGTTCACTCCAGCTCTGCAGGGACAGTGACAAAATCTGCGGTGGCTCCCACTTGGGTGGCACCTAGGCGATTCCAGAGGAGTGGCACGTGGCAGCAGGGTTTCCACATGCGCACCTCGGAGTCTGGGTCTGGGTCCCCAGCCAGTGCCCTGGGCCACGAGGCAAGAGTTCTGAGCGTGGGGCCCTGGACCAGCAAGCTCAGCATCGTCTGGGAAGTCCTTGGGGAGGCAGATTCTCCAGCCCACCTCTCACGGGGCATCAGAACTGCTGGCACCTGTGCCTTTACGAGCCCTGCGGGGACTCTGCCACCCCCACCTGTGTGTGCACCCCCATGTCCGCACATCCTCACGTATCCAGACTGTCTGTATCAGGCTGCTGATGTGGGGCACGCACCTCCAGGTCTGGCCTGGATGTTCGGATGGGCGGTGCTGCCGCGCACACAGATACTAAACACAATTCACTCGGGACCCTCGGGTGAGGAGCGTGGACTCCTGTGGCCCTCGGGACACCGGCGGAGATGGGAGAAAAGAAAAGCCTCAGGTGCTTTTGCCTTCCAGGGGCAAACACCTGTGTTGGTGGTCTCGGTGGTCACGAGGAGACAGCTGTTGCTTCGTTGGTGATCAGACAGAGAGTGGGGGGTTCTTTCCTTGTTGATGGTCCTGGTGGGAGAGCGTTCTTTCCTCCCCGAAGGTCCGGGGGAGAGCAGGAAAGCTGTTTTCTCATGGGCGAAAAAGGGGCGAAAAGGTCTTGCTTAGCCGATGGTCTGGGAGAAAAGGGGCAAAAACCCTGTCTCTGGCTGCAGACAGCCGGGTGGGCCTGGAACCCAGGTGTGACTCCAGGCTCCACACCCTTTCAACTCACCATGTCAGCTGTTGTCTGTCCTGCCTGAACACTGAAGCCCTGGGCGGGTTTAAAAGCAACTCTTTAACAACACAATCGAAAAAACACAAAGAAACAAAAATACATCGCCCAGGCCCCAGGCCAGGACAATGAAGCCAGGAGCTCTGGGGTGGAGCCAGGCGCTGCCTCTGTTGGAAGCTTCCAGATGCCAAGCAGCTGTGCCCCCTGCCTGAGTATCGATGACAATCTGTTTCCAGCTAAAAGCCAGGCCCTGAAGAGAAGCCTGGAAGCTCCAGGCTCTGTGTGTGGGTGGGGTAGCCCTGTGGGGGTCAGGTCTCACTGAAGGGTAATAGCCTAGCAGTGTCTCTGGCGACCCTCGATTTTGTACCTGAGAGGAGCATTCTAAGTGTCCATCTCTGCCCCGCTGGAGTTCCTAAAGAAGGCTCTCCTGGCGTCCTTCCTGGAGGAGGTGTCAGGGGCCAGGTAAGAAATAAGCCTGGGGCCTAGGAGTGACCTGGGGCTACACCGTGCACCACACCATTTCCCTGCTTTTCCCATATGAGAAACTCTGCCTGTTGTTAGAATTCGGTTGCTGGTCTCTCTTCTTTCACCTTATCCTCTTGGGTTATGCCTTCCAAATTTTTTCAAACCTTTCTTATTGTTTCAGTGGTATTTTAGGAAGAAGGGTTACTCTATGCCTGTGTAAAGCCTGCTGCTTCCAACCAGAAATTTGTGGGACTTTTTTGTTGTTTGTTGTTGTTGTTGTTAGGTGCCATCGAGTCATGTCAGACTCATAGCGACCCTCATAGGGTTTTCAATGGCTGATTGTTTCAGGATTGCCTCAGGAGTGGGTTGCCACGTCCTTCTCCTGTTTTTGCGGTGCTGGGAATCAAACTCGGGACCTCAGAGATTGCAGAGCAGCACTCTACCAACTGAGCTAAATCCCAGCCCTTTTTGTTGTTTGGTTTGTTTCTTTTCTTTTCTGTTTGCAGTACTTGAGGGTTGAACCCAGGATCTCATACATAATTTGCAAATTCTCTTCCACTGTGTCATAATCCCTTTTTACTTTTTCATTTTTTATTTTGAGTCAGGGTCTTGCTAAATTATGCAGGCTGATTCTGGTCTCTGCCTCCCAAGTCTCTGGGATTACAGGTGTATGCCTCTGCACCCAGCCTAACCAGAAATTTGTACCAAAATTCCTACCAGAGTCCTCACTCAACTCACCTTTTGTCCAGACACAGTCCCCTTACTCTCTAGAGAAGCAGCCTACTTCTATCTTCACACTTATATTGTTCTCCTCTTCCACAGGGCCTTTGCACATGCTCATTCTCTGCCAGGAACACTCCTCCCTTTGCATTTTGACTACTTACCTCCTCTTGGTCTTCAAGTTCAGCCTGAGATCTGTGCCTTGACTGGTGCCTCCCTTGCAGCACTGGAGCTGTGCTTGGGACACTCTGCACTGTGGCTTGATTATTCAATCAATGTCTGTTTTCCCAATTAAAGTGCAATTTCAGGAGGCCACAAGCTTGTCTGGCTATGTGTGCCATTGTATCTACCCTTTCTACCCAATAAATATTTCGAATGAATAAATGGGTGGGTGGGGAATTGAAGGCATTCAAATCTTGGGAATGGCATGAGAGTAATATAATCTGGCTTCATGGCCAGGTACAGTTGGCACACCTGGAAACTCAGCAGTACGACAGCGGATCTATGAACTAACCCAGCCTCCTACAGACACTGTCTCCAAGACCAGAACACACAGGCAATCAGCAACCTCCTCTTCCAGTCTTATTTAATACACCATGTCTACTATTAGCATGGGCTGGGATTTAGCTCAGTGGGTACAGCGCTGCGCTGCAGTCTCTGAGGTCCCGAGTTCAATTCCCAGCACCACAAAAATGGGAGAAGGACCTGGCAATCCACTTCCAAGGCAATCCCAAAGCACTCAGCCATTGAAAACCCTATGAGGGTCGCTATGAGTCGGATACCGACTCGATGGCACCTAACAACAACAACAACTATTAGCATTCCACAAGAGGCAGGGCTAGGTCCCCAGCACTGAGTCCTTTCCTTCACTTCTCCTCCATAACCTGGCTGTTTAAGGCACTTGTTGTTGGTGGTGGTGGTGGTGGGTGCCGTTGAGTCAAGTCCAACTCATAGCGATCCTCATAGGGTTTTTAATGGCTGACTGTTTCAGGATTGCCTTGGGAGTGGGTTGCCACATCCTTCTCCCATTTTTGCGGTGCTGGGAATCGAACTTCGGACCTCAGAGACTGCAGCGCAGCACTCTACCAACTGAGTTAAATCCCAGCCCGTCTAAGGCACTAGGACCTCAGGAAACAAAATCCACGTGGGTCGGTGTGTTGATTTTTGTAGCAAATTTTAGGAACTTCCAGAAAAAGCCATAAAACAAACAAAGCCACAGAAATCACGGATGGGAACAACACCGCCATTTGCAGGGACGTGCTTTGGGTGGCTGAGTTCTGTTTCCTAAACTGAATCCCCTTGAACAGTCCCCCTGCCTAGGAAGCAGCGGGTGGAAGTTACTGATATGCTTTGCCATGAACGGGTCAGGATTCCTCACTTTGACAAAATGTCAAGTGGACACAGCCTGGGGACAAGTGCTGTACTGCCACGCTTCCTGTGTGGCTGCCCCCACCAGCCTGCGTTGGCCACCTCCACAGACATCCCGGATCCATACTGTGCCACACTGTGGCAAACAGTTCCCGCTGTTCTACTGAGCAACTTACAGGAAGCGGACGAGAATCCAGAAACCTGACATTTCTTACTACTGCTGCTGCTGGCCAGCCCAGGCAGGGAAAACGCGCTTTCTCTGTTCTGTTTCTCCTTGCACACTTTCCTTCTAATGTGAATGTTTTGTGTTTTTATTAGGAGTTCTGAACCTCCGTGTCTTTCGTTCCCATCAGATGCTTTTGGGTCTTGCTTGATTATGAGTAGCGTGGAAGGTAGGTGCTCAGAAGGAAGAGTGGGGTTGAGATCCACACACCCCCTAAATGAGAAGACATATTGTTGCAAACCAGGGAAACAGAACATCACCCCCAGTAGGGAAGAAAACAGATCTAAAGTACGTTCAGAGGAACCTCAGTAGGATGGAAGGAGCATGTATCAGATAGCTACTGCTGTGTGACAAATAGCCCCCAAACGTGGTGGTTTAAACCAATGTGCTTCTGGTGGTCTCTGTGGCTAAGAAATCGGGGCACATCTTTATTGAGTCCTCTAGTGAAAGGTCTCTAACAAGGTGTTAGCCTGGCGCTTAGCAACAAAGACTAGACTCGGGAGGCTCCTGTAGTTGTCAGTGGAATGTCTGTGCTCTGCACTCTCCTGCATTGCTCTGTGGCTCACACATGCCCCTGGCCTCTCTGAAGCTGCGGCCTCAGGACTTGGATGTAGCCACACTCAAGTGGACATGGTGGGGAAAACAGGTTTCTCCTTCCTCCTACTGGGGAGCCCTTCCGGAAGTGTTGGGTCTCATAGCTGCCAACCCAGACATCAAGAGGCCCCGAGTGCTGTGTAAGTTCCCCAGGGCCACCCTAATGAGGTACAGTCACGCATCACTTGCTGATGGGATCCATTTGTTTCTCTGCCTTTGCGGTCTCCTCTACCTGCCGTCTTCTCCGTGGCCCATTGTTGAGGGCTCCTCCAGGCCACTAGGGGGCTGGGAGTGTGTAAGAACTCCCCTCGGTGTCTCCCATCCAGACAGGGTGGGTTCTGCTTGTCTGGGCAGCTACCTCTTACAAGGGTGCCCCACGTCCCCGGTGATTCTGCCTTTCTGGGTGTCTTGCTTCTCTGCCTTCCTCCCTCCAGCCCCCCATCTTCCTACACAGTGCAGTCCCCACCTCTGCGTGCGTACCCTCAGAAACCTCCATGGCGGCTCGGGAGGCAGAGGCAGGAGGATCGCAAGTTCGAGACCAGAGGCAGTCTGCGTAATTTAGTGAGACCCTGTCTCAAAGAGTTAAAAAAATGGGCTGAGGGTGCAGCTCAGTGGTCCAGTACTTGCAGAGCATGCAGGCGCGACGCCCTGGGTTCAACCCCAAGTACCGCTAAAATACACATGTGCTTCCTTTCCAGGCTGGAAAACCCTGCTAGAAATCACTATGGAGGGACCTAACTGCAGGCTACCTAGTCAGGTAGGCAGAGAGAAAAAATCACATCATTTCCTAAAGCTGACGGCCCTGAGGCCCTGCAAAGCGGGCAAGGCAGCACCGTGGCCAGGCAAGGTCCTAGAAGTCAGGGCTCTCGCCCCTCATGCACTGGTACCACTGTCCCAGGCCTGCGTCCCTTCCCCACATTCTGGCTATAACCTTGTGCCTACCACGCCCTAACCATGTGACCTCTGAAGGCGGCCACAGCCGGGGCACTGACCGGGAGCCCAGCCTGGGCCTCCGACAGACGGAGCCTGGCTAACTCACGCCCTTCTCCCCAGTCTCTTGCAGTCATTGTGCCGGAACCCATCCTCTAGCCACCTTTCCCCTGAGACACAGGTGCCAGGCCCTTTAGAACACCTGACTTTAATTCTGTGATGGGGCCTTGGGAACCAGGCCTCAGGAACCCCGCCCAGACCTGCTGAGGCCTGGACCCTCCGGGCCTCACTGAATCTTAATTTCAAGAGTCCTGTTGTAACCATCCTATTGTAACTATCAATAGTCATCCTACTGATGTCGGCCCAAATGGCCAGGAGGACTAAAGACATATGAGGGAGGCAAAAGCACAGTTTATAGCTCAGAAAGTTATCGCCCCACACTGCAGTATGGCCTGGCAGAATCTCCAGGAGCCTTGTCAAAACGGGCTCCAGAGAGAAGAGGGTTATACCTCAGACCTCCTGCTGCGACCTGACGGCCATTTCCCAAAGCCTTGCCAATTCGCTTCAGACATGACAGGACGTGAGGACTTATTGCATGGCCTGCCAAGAGAACGTGCAGTCTCTGGGGCGCCTCCCTCCACAGGGGAAGGCAAGGGTCCCTCGAAGGAAATGGAACAGAAAATTGGGAAAGGGGCCTTGAAGATGCTCCTGTTCAGGATGAAGGAGGCAGGAGGATCGCAAGTTCGAGACCAGAGGCAGTCTGCGTAACTTAGCGAGACCCTGTCTCAAAAAGTAAAAAAATGGGCTGAGGGTGCAGCTCAGTGGTCCAGCACTTGCAGAGCATGCAGGCGTGAGGCCCTGGGTTCAATCCCCAGTAACACACGCACACACATACACAAAGAGACTGTTTGTCCCAGCCATCAGCTACTCAGTGCCACCCAGCCCCCGGGCCTGCCTACCCAGAGCCTTCTCCAGGGACAGGCAACCAGACATACCATCGTCTGCGCCCACTGGCAAGGAGGCGGCCTCGGGAAAGGATGCCAGCAACATCCCCTGGTGCCTGGCGGCGGAAGAGGCAGAAGGATATTCCCAGACATGTGTGTAAGCACTCCACAAGACAGAAACGCCTTTCAGAGGCGAGGTTCCCAAAACGCCAGTCCACGAAGAGATAAAAGCGGGATTTTGGAAAAAAAAAAAAAAAAAGGAAAGCAGAATGACGGCACATTTCTGCTGTCTGAGAAACCACAGAACCCCCAGCGGGAACAAACGCCCCTGAAGGAGGCTTTCTGCCAACGAGCCGGGGGAGGACAAGCCTTCTCTGGTGGCCGAAGCAGAGACCGGAAGGGAGAGAAGCCTGTCCCAGGCCCAGCCTGTTCCCACGGTCACCAAGCACACTCATCTTGCGGGAGACCGTCGGGGGGACCCACCAGCCTTCAGCTGGTGCAATGAAGCCGCTCCGTAGTCATGAGGGTTTGCAACAAAGGGTAATTAAAAATGGACGCACGGTTAAATGTAACGTCATCCCAAGAACTCCTCACTTCGCATGGACAGGCGACAAGTGACAAGAAATAGCCTCTACTCACTCTGCGTCACTTAGCAAGACGCTGTCTCAAAAAGTTACAGAAAGGGCTGGGGGGTGCAGCTCAGTGATCCAGCACTTGCAGAGCATGCAAGCACGAGGCCCTGGGTTCAATCCCCAGTACTGTAGAAAGAAAGAAAGAAAGAAAGAAAGAAAGAAAGAAAGAAAGAAAGAAAGAAAGAGCGAGCCAGCCAGCCTCTATTCAGTCTGCGTAACTTAGTGAGACCCTGTCTCAAAAAGTAAAAACAAAAAAATGGGCTGGGGGTGCAGCTCAGTAATCCAGCACTTACAGAGCATGCAAGCACGAGGCCCTGGGTTCAATCCCCAGTACTGCAGAAAGAAAGAAAGAAAGAAAGAAAGAAAGAAAGAAAGAAAGAAAGAAAGAGAGAGAGAGAAAGAAAGCAAGCCTCTATTCAGTCTGCATAACTTAGTGAGACCCTGTCTCAAAAAGTAAAAAAAAAAAAAATGGGCTGGGGGTGCAGCTCAGTAATCCAGCACTTACAGAGCATGCAAGCACGAGGCCCTGGGTTCAATCCCCAGTACTGCAGAAAGAAAGAAAGAAAGAAAGAAAGAAAGAAAGAGAGAGAGATAGAAAGAGAGAGAAAGAGAGAAAGCCTCTATTCAGTCTGCATAACTTAGTGACACCCTGTCTCAAAAAGTAAAAAAAAAAAAAAATGGGCTGGGGGTGCAGCTCAGTGATCCAGCACTTGCAGAGCATGTAAGCGTGAGGCCCTGGGTTCAATCCCCAGTACCGCAAAAAAAGAAGAAAGAAAGAGATAGCCTCTATTTACTGAAAACAAAATAGAGTTTGCTTTTTCTCCCGTGTCACCCTTCAAATTCAATTTAATCTTGCAGGGGGTTTAAAGTGTCTCCGGGGCCACAGCTTGGCTTCCAGCTCCTATTGAGCTGGTGTGAGTTGCAATCAGCATGTCCCCAGAGGTCTTAGCCGCTCAAGGGGAAGAGCGCCCCATTGCAGAAGTCCTGGCTCAGCAGCTCCAGCGGCTCCCGTTCCCCCAGCCGATGAGCCTGATTTATGAGCTCATTACGGTGGCCCAAGGAGACCCCGAGGAGAGTCTGAGGAGCGGCTTATAAAACACGTGGATTCCGAGAGCCACATTTTCGGAAAGCACGGGGGCGAGAAAGGGAAGCCGCCTTGACATCATGGGCAGGCGCGGCTGATGATCTCTCACGTGGTTTTCTTCCCTGCACGTTTTTCTCACACCGAGTCCAATTGCCAAAATGTTCTCAGACAGACAATGGCACAACTTTTTAAAGTGACAATGGTCAGGAGGATTTTGAGAGCATTTCATCCGGGTTGCAAAGCCGCCTTCTGGGTGGGGCTTCAACGCTGCCATCTTGGGGAAGAAAGCAATAAAACAATTTGGGCCAGGTGACTCAGTCTCGTGCCACTGGGCCACCCCATGTAGTCACAGAATGCACTTCAGGCTGTAACACAGAACAAAAATAGGCAAAAGAAGAAAAAAAGTGTGTGACCCTCTCAACTGACGTAGAAAAAGCATTTGGGCTGGGTGTGGGGGTGCACACCTGTAATCCCAGCCCTCAGGAGCTGAGGCAGGCCAATCGAAGCTACATGGCAAGTTCAAGGCCAGCCTGGGCTGTGTAGCAAGATCTGGACTCAATAAAAACGAAACAAAACAAGTTTTTAGTAGTGCTCCCTACATACTGATGAAAACAGTCTTAGCAAACAGAGAAGTGAATTCCCCTAACTTCATGAAGTTTTATACCACATGCTCGCAGCCATCACTATGTTCCTGAGGGAAAAACTGTGGACACATTCCTTGTTAAGATCCAAAGACAAGAAGGCCCATTTTACTGGCACTGGATATTGACAGAGGTCCTGGCCCACTGAACGAGGAAAGGAAACAAAGAAAGAATGTTAGGATTAAAGAGGAAGAGGTAAATCTTTCATCGCTCAAGAGACATCTCCCTGAAAAATCCAATGGGTTCCACAGATAAAGTATTGGAGCAAAAAGATTATTCATTGAATTTTGATTACAAGGCTAATTTTCCAAAACCAATAGCCTGCTCGCTCTTTTTCTTTTTCTTTCTTTCTTCCTTCCTTCATTCCTTCCTTTCCTCATTTTTTCTTCCTTTGAGACAAGGTCTTGCTATGTAGTCCAGGCTGGCCTTGAACTCATGATCTTCCTACTCCTGGGATTACAGGGTATACCTCCATGCCTTGCCCATAAATAGCATTTTTCTACATCGGCCATAAAAATGAAAAGTATAATCAGAGTAAGTCATTTATTACTGTTGTTGTTAGGTGCCGTCGAGTCATGTTCGACTCACAGCGACCCTTATAGGGTTTACAATGGCTGACTGTTTTTCGGGATTGCCTTGGGAGTAGGTTGCCACGTCCTTCTCCTGTTTTTGTGGTACTGGGAATCGAACTCGGGACCTCAGAGACTGCAGACTGGTGCTCTACCAACTGAGCTAAATCCCAGCCCCAAGTCATTCATAAGGACAACATATTCTTGAGTATTTAGAAATCAGCAATGTTTCTGTGGTGAAATTCCAAAATTGTGGTGAAGGAAATAGAAGGCAACTCATTAAACGAAGAGATGGTCTTTACTTTGGGTGAAATGGTTGAATATTATGAAGATGCCAACTACCACCAAGTAAAAATGTAATGCAGGCCCAGCCAAAACTTTAGTCAGGCTTTTTAAAGGACCTCCATAACTGATTTTGAAAATATGTGAAGAAATAAGAGTTCATTAACATTTAAGTCAGCCTTACAAAAAAGAAACAGATACTAAAACGTACTTCAAGGTCATGGGAGTGTGGCATTGAATCTAGAATACACAAACAGATGAGTAGGGCAGGGTAGAGAGCTCAGCAAAAATGTGCACTGTGGGAATTTAATGCATGGCAGTGACACAGAAGGGTGGAGAAAGGACAACGTTAGTGGATGATCTTGGGAAAACTGACTCACTACAGGAAAAGAAGTTAAATGGAGGGTCTGTGTGCAACCACATAGGACAGTGGGCTGTTCAGATCAAAAACCAATGGGGCAGGTAAAACTATAATTAGAAAATGCAACATAATAGTTTGTGACTGGGTTAGGGAAGCCCTTCCGAAACAAAACTCTAAGGGCATAAGTTGTATGGAAAATTTGATAAAAATTAAGTGCATTAAAATTAAGGATTAGTGGTCAAGGAAAGACATAGTAGACCAAGTTGTTAGATGACAGAAGTACGGTAGCTGTCACTGACAAGGGATGCACCTTCAGAATCATTATGGTTTGGATCTAAATGTCCCCCAAAAGTCACATGTTTGAACATTGGGTCCTCAACTGGTGGTGTTGTTGGGGGGGGTCATGGAATTTGAGAAGTGGAATTCTGGGAATTTGGGAATTTGGGAAGTGGAATTCTGGGAATTTGGGAAGTGGAATTCTGGCTTTGCAGAAATGGCTCTCTGGGGTGAGCCTTTGGGGGTTTTACCTGGAGCCCCAGTTCTGGTTGTCCTCCATGTTCCTGATCTACCAAGCCACAAAGGGTTGTCTGCCACGGATGCTGCCAACGGCCGCTGCCACACCTGCCCTGCCACCATGGAAGGAAATCGTGTGATCAGGAGCTTCCAATGAATCTCTCCCCAAGTAAGACTGTTTTGCTCAGTTTCTCTGTCACAGCGACATATCACCTGACTAATACAAGAATATACCAGGAATTCTTCCAAATCTATGAGGAAAATGGGACAATGGAGAACAAAGCAGCCAGACGTGGTGGCATAGACCTGTCATCCCAGCACTCAGGGGACAGAGCAGGAGGATCTCAACTTCAAGACCAGCCTGGGTGACATGGCAAGACCTTTAAAAAAAAAAAAAAGGAATGAGCAAAAGGACAAAAGTACCAAAAGGAAATGAACAAGAAAATTATGTGGAGAAAACCCCAAAAGCTAAAAAATGTGATTGCTCAGTTTCACTGATTTGATCAGAAAAATGCAAATTCAAGCAATGATAAGAAATCACTGTACAACTATAGACCTTGGACCAACTGGCCCTAGACTCCCCCAAGGGCTGTGACACCTTCCTGCTCTCTGGTCCTCTCCAGGGTCAAGAGATGTACTGGTTTTTAAGGAAGGCCCCAGGGACCCTGCACACCCCACCAATCCCTATGTCCATTCCAAGGGCCAGGAGTTCAAGCACGCCAGAGAGCCCCCAGCTAGCACACCAATAAAACTAACCATGGATCCTACCCTGTTGTTAAAAAGAGTTTAGATACTGAAAAAACAAATAGTTGAGTAAGAGAAGAAGAAAAGGGAAAGAAAAAGGTTAATGGAACAAGTGGATCAACTAGAAACCCAAGAGTAGAAGGCAGAGTTTTAACATGTCAGTCATTTTATTGCATGCAATTAGATCAAATACAACAACTTCAAAAACAAAGATGTTAGCCAGGATGTACGGCTCATGCCTGTAATCCCAGCGATTCAGGAGAGGCAGGAGGATCGTAAGTTCGAGGCCAGAGGCAGCCTGTGAAACTTAGAGAGACTGTGACTCAAGATAAAAATTAAGAAATGGGCTGGGGGTGCAGCCCCATGGTAGAGCACTTGCAAAGCATGGGTGAGGATGTGGGTTCAACCCTCAAGTACCACACAAAAAAATAAAGAAAAAATAAAGGTGTTGAAGAAAGAGAGAAGGATGAACAGGTGGATGATACAGGATTTTTAGAGCCAATGAAACTACTCTTATGATACTATGATGGCAGGTACACTATACCTTAGTCAACACCCATAGTATATACAACACAGACAGCAAACCCTAATGAAACCTATGGGTTTTAGATAATAATGTATTACTCAACCCAGCTATACCACTCCTGGGAATATACTCAAAGGAAGACAAGTCATCCTACCACAGGGACACTTGCACTTCCATATTTAATACAGCACTCTTCACAACCACAAGGGTATGGAACCAACCAATATGTACACCAACAGAGGAGCAGATTAAAAAATGGTGGTATACACATACAATGGAATATTATTCAGCAATAAAAAAGAATAGAGTTGTACCATTTGCAGCAAAATCTATGAAACTAGAAAACATTTTAAGTGAATTAACTCAGACTCAAAAAGAAATACCATATGTTCTCACTCATATGTAGGAACTAAATCTAACATAAAGAAAGAAAAATAATTATACATATTTAGACATATAAATGAACAATCATACCTATCTAAGAAGGGAAAATACTAGCAGATCAGAAAGAAGGGGGAGGGGATCAGCAGGTGGGTGTGGAGGTTGGGGAAGGGGGAAAGGGAGGGGAAACACTGTAGAAGGGCAAAGAGGGAGAGAGAAATCTCAAACTGCATGATGCAACTACATGAACACATGAAAAAAATCAGTACGAATATAACCCATGATGGCATACGATTTTCATTGCACATTAATTAAAATCCCTACTTTTTCTTTTTTCTTTTCTTCATCAGTATATGTTGTTGTTGTTGTTGTTAGGTGCCTTCGAGTCGGTATCCAACTCATAGCAACCCTACGTACAACAGGAGAAACACTATTGTCGGTGCTTCTCTGCTATTCATAGGGTTTTCAACGGCAGATTGGTTTTTAGGAGTGGGTTGCTGGGTCCGTCTCCCAAGCCTGCAGCACCTGGTGTTCCCAGGCGGTCTCCCATCCAAGTACTAACCAGGCCTGACCCTGCTTAGCTTCCGAGATCTGACGGGATTGGATGCCACAGGGCTACGGCTACAGGCTCCCATCAATATATACTCTTCCATAAATTATGTAAGATGATGAATGTGTAAGCAAGAGTGATTTAATAGTTGCATTATCAACATAGCAAGTGACTTATTACTCTGTACCCCAAATACATCTATAAATAAAATAATAGTAATGTATTGCTATGGGCTCATCAATTATAACAAGTATACTGCACTCGAGGGCTGGGATTTGGCTCAGTTGGTAGAGCACTGTGCTGCAGTCTCTGAGATCCCGAGTTCAATTCCCAGCACCACAAAATGGGAGAAGGGCCTGGCAATCTACTCCCAAGACAATCCCAAAACAGTCAGCCATTGAAAACCCTATGAGGGTTGCTATGAGTTGGATACTGACTTGATGGCACCCAACAACAACAAAAATACTGCACTCATGCAGGCTATTGCCACATCTCCTTGAATCTAATGGGCACCCTTTCAATTGTTTTCGAGTGCTATAAAATCAGAATCCAACCCATGGGTTCAATCTACACGTGATGCTAATCCACATCTGATTTTGTAGCCGTCTAAAACCATTGAAAGGGTACAGATTAGATTCCAGAATGCACGGTCGTAACAGGGGATTTGAAGGAATAGTCTATAAAACTTAGAACTTCTTGACAGCAGGTCTTGGGCAGGGCTGTGAGCGTGCTGAGACCCCTGTCTCTGGCCCCAGGGGCCCACATCACCCGGTCGGGAAATCAAGTAGGCAACGCTCAGAAACAACGTGAGCCTCGGCAGCCAACCAGAGTGAGCCATGGGACACTGACCCTCAGGAAGGGCCGGGGGCCCCTTCTTCTCAGGGCTTCAGACAGGTGTCCAGCCAGGAGCCTGAGCTGAAGCCCGCACCACGGTCTCGATGGGGCTTGGGGTGGGGGAGGCACAGGCCAGCAGAAGAGAGGGTGGCTGTTGCCATTCCTGGGACAGAGGCTAAAAAGACAACAAGGACTGTGTTTCCCATGTTTAAAGTGACATCTGCACTTTTCACAAATACAAGGGGAAAATGAAGGAAGAAATCCTGCCGAGTTGCCCTATACCCACCCTGGGATCAGGGCTGCTTCCCCAAGGGGGTGTCCATGCCACCGGGGGTGATGTTGAATCAGGCGACTTTACCACCCACCTGTAAACGCGTAAAACACCACCACCGGCTTGTCCCCGAGTGTCCGACGATCTAAAACCGATATGTAAGAAAACCAAGATTTGCTCTGGAAAATGGATTTTGATAAAGTGAGCCAGACGATGATTCCCAGAGTATAAACTGGCAGCACCTTCACCGGACACAACTTCGAAATTTCAGAGAACAAACCCAGTAACAGCTGAGATGAAGGCTACTGGACAGGCCAGGCAAGTCAACAGGGAATTTACAACTATGTCCGTACACTGCCAGAAAATGCCCAGGCCACGTGATACCATTGCTGGGATTTAGCTCAGTGGGTAGAGCGCTGCACTGCAGTCTCTGAGATCCCGGGTTCAATTCCCAGCACCACAAAAATGGGAGAAGGGCCTGGCAATCCACTCCCAAGGCAGTCCCGAAACAGTCAGCCATTGAAAACCCTATGAGGGTCACTATGAGTCGGATACCGACTTGACGGCACCTAACAACTAACAACAAGTTTTCCAGCTATACATATTCAACTCATTCAGAACTCCTTGAGAAAACAAAATAAATACTATATTAAAAAATAAATTTTGCTGGGTGTGGTGGCACACTCCTGTCATCCCAGCGGCTCAGGAGGCGGATGCAGAAGGATCGCAAGTTCGAGACCAGAGGCAGTCTACGTAATTTAGCGAGACCCTGTCTCAAAAAGTTTAATAGAAAAAAATGGGCTGGGGGTGCAACTCAGTGGTCCAGCACTTGCAAAGCATGCAAGCGCAAGGCCCTGGGTTCAATCCCCAGAACTGAAAAATAAATAAATAAAAATAAATTTTGCCAGGTGTGGTGGCGCACACCTGTAATCCTAGCAGCTCAGGAGGTGGAGGCAGGAGGATCGCAAATTCGAGACCAGAGGCAATCTGCATAACTTAGCGAGACCCTGTCTCAAAAAGTAAAAAAATGGGCTGGGGGTGCAGCTCAGTGATCCAGCACTTGCAGAGCATGCAGACTTGAGGCCCTGGGTTCAACCCCCTGTGCCACAATCAATCAATCAATCAATCAATCAATTTTGAAGCCTTAAAACAATAGCTGACTCTTCTTTGGGGGTTAAGAAAGCGCCATTTCCAAGATACTGAAATGTGAACTTTGGAATCGTAATTTCAACAACAGCAGAGCGTCAGAGGACAGGGGAAAGCAAAGTGCTTGGAAACGTAAATTATGTTTCATATTAATCTATGGGTATCATTCATTTACTTGTCAAAGTAGCTTTCCTAGGAGACTCTGACTCACTGCAGCGCCCAGGTTTGATGTATCGGTGGGTTCAATGCAGCAGGATCCACAGAGGCAGAATCGACGGCTTCATCATGCCACAGCCTGGTGAATAAATCCACTCGCCTGTGACAGGCACAATTTACAGCTGGAACTTAATAGATGGCGCTCTCCACCTCAAGCACCTGAACATCGCGCAGTCTCTATAACATTCCTAAGCACCCTCCAGCATACCAGTCAGCTCTTTTTTGAAGATGAGCATTCATGCTAATCTCAAGATACCACAGGAAAGGGCCTTGCCCTTGGTTAAACTTTGGATGGCAAGATAGAGAACAGGCACGTATTTCATTTAAACGTTATTATTTAGGTTGACGCACATTTTCTCGCCTCCCTTGCTCTTCTAAACCAGCGAGTGCTGCTAACTGAAAGCCTCCCATTCTCAAAAGCATCTGGGAAGCAGGAGGGGCTTCTCGCTGAGTTCCGCAGGAACTTGTGACCGGGGGCTACACGTCCTTATCATGTGGCACGAGGGACCGGTTTCATGAAGACAATTTTTCCATGGATTGAGGGTTAGGGGGCTGGGAGGGTGTTGATCTGACAGGAGGCAGAGCTCAAGGGGGCCGCTCTAAACACAGATTCGCTTGCTCACCTGCCACTCACCTCCTGCTGAAGGCTTAGCAGCAGTATTTGAGGCTGCTAAGAGTCTCACTTTAGCGCAGTTGGTAGAGCGCCACTCTGCAGTCTCTGAGGTCCCGAGTTCAATTCCCAGCACCGCAAAAATGGGAGAAGGACCTGGCAACCCACTCCCAAGGCAATCCCGAAACAATCTGCCATTGAAAACCCTATGAGGGACACAACTCGACGGCACCTAACAACAACAACAGTCTCACCGCACCTGTGAATTCTAGGCTCAAGTCCCAAAGCCTTTGGGACAATTGTGTGACAAGCCCAAAGCACCCGAGAGCCTTTTAAGCTGCACCTTGGCCTCTTGATCACTCATTTCCCAGCCTGCTCCACTTCTTTCTGTTTCTTTCTTCTCTCCCCCCAGTCTCTCTTATTTTGGCTTAGTCTATAACTCTCCAGAGGCCGAAAGGAAGTTACAGTGGATCCTCATTATTTGTGGTAATGATGGGCCATCACTGAATTAGTGGATACTAAGCCTGACATGGGCTGGGATTTAGCTCAGTTGGTAGAGCGCTGCTCTGCAGTCTCTGAGGTCCCAAGTTCGATTCCCAGCACCGCAAAAATGGGAGAAGGACCTGGCAACCCACTCCCAAGGCAATCCCGAAACAGTCAGCCATTGAAAATCCTATGAGGGTCGCTATGAGTCAGATGCCAACTCGACGGCACCTAACAACAACAACAACAACAAGCCTGACATGGGCCGGGATTTAGCTTAGTGCCCCGACCCTCGGGGTTTTTCAACAGGGACCTAGAGTAGGGGGCGAATGAATGAGAGACAAGAGACACGAAGAACGAGAGCAAGACAGGCTGTCTGATCAAGCTCCAAAGTCTTTAATTTTTTGCTGTAGCTTAAATACACATGGGAAGGGGAGGTACCAAAATGTTACAAAGGTCAGGGACTTTCCAGAAGTCTTCAGTTCTTCCTGTAACCCTAACAACCGCTATCAAGTGGTAATCTCAGCTCAAAGGTCACGATGCCCTGTGACTCAACATCCACTATTTTCACCACATCCTGCACTTTTCCATCAGGGTATCTTGTAAAAGGTTACTTATGGCCTTAGCTCCCAGCAGCTCAGTTGGTAGAGTGCTGCTCCGCAGTCTCTGAGGTCTCGAGTTCGATTCCCAGAACTGCAAAAACGGGAGAAGGACATGGCAGCCCACTCCCAAGGCAATCCCGAAACAGTCAGCCATTGAAAACCCTATGGGGGTCGCTATGAGTCAGACACGACTCAAGGGCACCTAACAACAACAACAACAAGCCTGACATATTCTGGACATGTTGTCAGGAGAGATCAATCCCTGGAGAAGGACATCATGTTTGGGAGAGTGGCAGGTCAACAAAAAAAAAAAGGGAAACCCTCAGTTTGATGGATTGACACAGTGTCTCCAACAATGAGCTTAAACATAAATAAGATCGTATACATAGCACCGAATCGAGAAGTGTTTCATTCTGTTATGCATAGGGTCGTTATGAGTCAGACCCGACTCCATGGCACCTAACAATAACAACAAACCAGTGAACACTGAATTAGCCAACGCTGAGCCATTGCTCCCAGGAAAATATAGGATTAGCCACTTTTGAGACTCTGATCATGAAATCTTCACCAACTAATCACCACACAAGCTTTCTGTGAGTGTGCTTCTGTTCAGAGGCACATTATTTAATGCACATTCCTGACTCGTTAGCGTTGAACTCAAGGCCAGCAGCACTCGAAGCTGTGCCTGCGTGAGGCTTACCTAACACACATAAATTCTCCATAAGGCGTATCACAACCCTCCTGCGCTGGGAACTGGAGACGACTCTTTAGAGCGACACTTGAGTACTTTCTGAAAGAGCGGAATCACCCACTGAAAGGACACAAATGTGAAAACAGGGCATGGAACAGCCTATGGAAAACATCCATGGCAGTGTAAACAGCAGAGCCAAGGAGGCAGGGTAGCACCTTACTCCAGCTCAGCTGGGAAAAGGCACAGGGGTATTTTTCACTTCGGGCCTGGTTAGTACCTGGATGGGAGACCGCCCGGGAATACCAGGTGCTGTAGGCTTGGGAGACGGACCTGGAAACCCCCTCCCAAAAATCAATCTGCCATTGAAAACCCTATGAATAGCAGAGAAGCACTGACAGTAGTGTTTCCCCTGTTGTACAGAGGGTCACTATGAGTTGTATACCGACTCGACGGCACCTAACAACAACAACAGCAACAATTTTTCACCACTCAGTGAACAAAGACACTGATTTGAGATTCACAGGGAAATTTTACTGAGTAGGCAAACTCAGGAGGGCGGAATCCACAGTTAATGCGTGCCAGCAACTGTATTTTGCATGTCCTCTTTGGCCTTGGTCTCCTTATTCGCATAGTACTTTAGAGGAGGAGGTAACAGGGTGTGGTGCTGGGTAGTTTCCAAACTGTGCTCCAGGCACACTAGGGATGGAGGATGGGGGAGCAAGAGGAGCTGCCCTCCTTCCTTTCTCCACGTGGAACCCCTTCTTTTATAGCAGACCTGCTTTTCTCCCGTTCTAACCACATGTGGCCTGTAGCCATAGCCCTGTGGCATCCGATCCCGTCAGATCTCAGAAGCTAAGCAGGGTCCGGCCTGGTTGGTACTTGGATGGGAGACCCCCTGGGAACACCAGGTGCTGTAGGCTTGGGAGAAGGACCCGGCAACCCACTCCCAAAAATCAATGCGCCATTGAAAACCCTATGAACAGCAGAGGAGCACTGACAATAGTGTTTCACTTGTTGTGCCCAGTGTCGCTATGAGTCAGATACTGACTCGAAGGCACCTAAGAACAGCAACCACATGTGGCTGCTGAGCACACATCTGCTGGACACACCACCAGCCAGAGTGGGCACTGGACCCAGTGGGGGCCCATGTGAGGACGCCCCTCCCTCCTCCACCCTAGTACTTAGCCAAGGGGCAGAGCAGAGGTAAACAGGGGCTGAGTCCTGGGCACACAGAAGTGGCCCCAGGAAGGACAGCCACTCTTGATTTGTCCAGCTGCTGCTGCAGGGACCTTGTGAGCCTAGCATCGCGATCGGCCATCTCCGGCCTGGGAATAACACCGTGGCTGAGGCTCAAGGAGCCAAGAGATTGGGCAAGTGGGGAAGAGACAGGAAGGAGTGCAGGCTGAGCGCAGGAATGAGCTCGAACTCGGCTGTGCCCGAAGGCAGTTAACCCTTCGGACTGCCCAGTGAATACATGTGAGAGTGTTCCCTCACTTAACTCAGCTGGAGTTTATGCTGGTTGGTTATGCTGGGCAGGTGTGTGCCACCTGCAATCCTAGCAACTTGGGAGGCTGAGGCAGGAGGATCGCAAGTTCAAGGCCAGAGGCAGCCTGTGCAATTTAGCAAGACCTTGATTCAAAATAAAAGATGAAAAACGGGTGTGGGCTTCTGCTCAGTGGTAGAGCACTTATCCACCATGTGTGACGCCCTGGGTTCAACCATTAGCACTGGGGGGAAAAAAAAAAAGACAGCTGGATTTGGAGTTAGAGTTCCAGGAACAAGCAAAGCACTCATACACGTACATGGCAGGGAACAGGCTGGAACTCATATGACCTTTAAGGTTCTTTCTCTCTACATTTCTACATGTTTTTTGTTTGTTTGTTTGTTTGTTTGTGGTACTGGGGGTTGAACCCAGGGCCTAGCGCTTTCATGCTCTGCAAGTGCTGGACCACTGAGCTGCACCCTCAGCCCATTTTTTTTACTTTTTGAGACAGTGTCTCGCTAAGTTAGGGAGACTGCCTCTGGTCTTGAACTTGCGATCCTCCTGCCTCCGTCTCCCAAACCGCTGGGATTACAGGCGTGCGCCACTGCACCCAGCTAGTTTTTCTTTTTTCTATATGGTCTCCTTTCTTTCCTTCACCCACCCATGACATGAAGCTGCTGCAGACTTTTTCTGGGGGATTGGTGCGGGGTCCCCATAGACAGCCCCAGCCTCAGGGCTGAGAGTTCAGTTCATCGCCTGTCCTGTTTTCACAATCAGGTCTCTTGCCTGCTTTTCTTATTTCGTTAAACCAGAGGAAACTGATTTCTCCCTGTTCGTCAAGACTGGTTTCTTCCTCCCATGGAGTCCACCCTTTTTTAAACAGGCAGGTGGCACCCAAACAATTAAGCTACTATCTACCCAAACTATCCACCCAAACAATTAAAAAGAAGACAGTTTCATGGCCCCAGCCCAGCTGGGGTGGCTGGAGGCTGTGGTGGGGAGTCACCCTGGGCGCAGATGGCAGCGGTCCCGGCTTCGCCTCTGACTCATTTCCTATACCTCTCCCTCTTGTGATTTCCACGTGGCATCCTCCGGCTATGGCTTTCTGAGACAGAAGCCGCCGGATCCAGCACACAGCCCCGCAGTTCCTGCTTCCGCCCGCTCCCACGGAGCGGTCACGAGACTTGTGAGTTATCTGAGCGGAGGGCTGTCCCTCACCGGCTGCTCCATCACTCACAAACTGGGCATGTTTTCTCATCTGCCAAGGTGGCTTTACACCACCCTTTTCCCTGCTGGGTCCAAGGTCTGTGCTGATCCTCTGAAAGTACAAGTTGTTGTTGTTAGGTGCTGTCGAGTCGGTATCCGACTCATAGCGACCCTCTGTACAACAGGGGAACACTATTGTCAGTGCTTCTCTGCTGTTCATAGGGTTTTCAATGGGAGACTGAATTTTGGGAGGGGGTTGCCAGGTCCTTCTCCCAAGCCTACAGCTTCTGGTGTTCCCAGGCGGTCTCCCATCCAGGTACTAACCAGGCCCGACCCTGCTTAGCTTCCGAGGTCTGACAGGATCGGATGCCACAGGGCTACAGCTGCAGGCGAAAGTACAAGAGGCGGGTCCAATATACACTTTGTCTTTATTATTCTCTGATGTGTGTCTCACCAATGTAGGACAATAGCTAGCCCCTGCTGGATTTGTCCTGTGTGTGCACGGCGTGGCAGGTACATTCATTCTGTTAATTATCCCTACCTCCATAAAGACTGGGCTGTGATTTAGCTCAGTTGATAGCGCGGCGCTGCAGTCTCTGAGGTCCCGAGTTCAATTCCCAGCACCGCAAAAATGGGAGAAGGACCTGGCAATCCACTCCCAAGGCAATCCCGAAACAGTCAGCCATTGAAAATCCTACCAGGGTCTCTATAAGTCGGATACCGACTCGAAGGCACCTAACAACAACAACTATAATGACTAGGTATGTTTTTCTTATTTTGTAGACCAGCGTACTGCAACTCAGAGAAGAGAAGTGACTTGCCCAAGGCCACATAGCTCAGAAACGACAGAGCCCAGATTGGAACCCAGTCTGTCTGACTACAAAGGATACAAGGTTGCGACTACGCCAGGCCAGCAGCAGCCCCTACCGTGGAGTGCACAGTAGGAGAAATAAACGTGCCTTCACTCTGAGGGAAAGGAATTGAGGGGAGGCTTGAGAATGCTGGAGGAATGGAGGCTCTTACAGGGATGCAGAGTGAACTGCGATCTTCCCCTCAAACAGGGAGTTGCTTAACCTAAGTCATCCTTGTTCCCACCCTCGTTCAGCTGCGGGCGCTATGCTCCAGGGAAGCCAAAGCTGCAGGTTTGAGCTCACAGCTAGGGGACTCTTGGGAAGGAGCTCTGTTTAGAGAGCAGCCTGAGTGGAGAGATGAAGGAAGAAGGAGTATGCGTGGCAAAGCAGGAACAGACTCTGCGCTGTGCTGGCCACGCAGCAGCCCCCAGCCATGCTCTGACGGTACCATGCACATCAGGGTTCAAAAACTTGGGGTGTAGCCGGGAGCAGTGGCACAAGCCTGTAATCCCAGCGGCTCGGGAGGCGGAGGCTGGAGGATCGCAAGTTTGAGACCAGAGATAGTCTACGTAACTTAGCGAGACCCTGTCTCAAAAAGTAAAAAAAAAAAAAAAAAAAAAAGGGCTGGGGGTGCAGCTCAGTGGTCCAGCACTTGCATTGCAGAGCATGCAGGCACGAGAACCTGGGTTCAAACCCTGGTACTGCAAAAAACAAAAAACAAAAAAAAAAAAACTTGGGGTGGAAAAGAATGTAAACTAGTTCAGCAATAACTCCTTCATGTTGACTATGTTGAAATCGTAGGTCCGGTGCATTGGCTTAAATAAAAGACATGATTAAAATTAATGGCATCTGATCCTTTTTACATGTTTAATGCGTCCTCCCCAAAATCTTCAATTACATACGTGGCCCACATTTGAGGTTCCAAATTACATTTCTGTTTTAAGACACTGGAGTAGATAGATAAAATCCCAAGGCAAATTAGCATAACTCCCTCCAGAACTTCCTGTGTGACTTTAAAGGGTTATAGCTGTAGGAAGAGAAGAATTCAAATGCGGGAACTCTCGACAGAATAGGGTGCTTTTATGAGATCCTTAAATATCTAGATGGGGTGTTAAGTTTATAATGCTCTTAAGGCTATAATGAATCTGTAGCAAGTTTTAAAGAAACGCACGAGTAACTCTGGAAACTAATTACAGCTGTAAAACAATTGGAGAGCTGATGGGGCTTGGAAGGAGGCATGGTATCCCAGATGGCCCTGTAGGTCTGTCCCCCAGTGTCCCCACCGGTACTCTGCTGCAGCAGGCCAAGTGGCCGCGGCCTCCATGGGCTGGTGGTTTGACCAGCGGGAGGTATTGGCGGGACATCGGGTGGCCACACCTAGAGCCACACCCAACCCCTGGACCAACCCCTCCCTCCAGCCCGGAAGCTCTGCTCCGCCTTGAATGCTGCCCTCTCCTTGGAAATCACCCCGATTATGCTGTCTTTGCTGATCCTTAGGACCCACCAACCAGCCCCTGCTCACCGCCAGCCTGATGGATTCAGAGTACACAATACAAGTACACACTTCACCTGGGCATGATTCAACCAGGGCCTGAGCAGACAGGAGAGAAGCCGGGTGAAGACAAGCCGGGAAACCAACAAGCGCCGACAGGCTCCAGGCCTCCAGAGTGAGCAACAGGATCCAGGCCTCCAGCGTGAGCGCAGGCTAGTTGGCGAGGAGTGGGCGTGGCCAGGCGAGTGGGCTGGGACTGGGCGTGGTGTGGTGGTGGGCGTGGCCATTTAAATGAACTGGGAGTGGGCGTGGCGAAGGAGGGGCAGGTACCTCTCAGCCCAGCATTCTCAAGCCTCCTGCGTCCTGCCTCATCCACCTGCACACTTGTTTGCGCGTCACCTGCCAGCCTGGCCTCCTTGTCCTGGTTTGTAAGACAGAGGACGTCTACCTGACACAACAGTGGGAAGGCTGGCCCCGTGCACGCCTGGCCCAAGGAATACCTTGCCGATGTCCAGATCACGGCTTATCAAATTGGATAGCAGACCCCATGGTGCTGATGGGCAGAGAAGATAATCCCAGGAGAACATCAGTCCTACACACGTTGGAGCCCATCCCAGGAGGGAGGGGAGGCAGAGGGCCCAGCTCCCCCCTCCTCGGCCAGCCACCTCCCCCAGCAGCTCCTCTATGCCACTGTGGGGCAGGACGGCCACTGGGAATCTCGGGGCCTGCAGTGAAGAAACCATACTGCAGAGTGCACGTCACATAGGCCGGCCACCTGAGCAGAGGGAGGCTGCAGGTGCTGGGCCAGGTGCCCACTGGCGCACCCCAGGATGGGGGACTCTCACCCTAATGCTCCCCGCCCCCACCCTAGTCTGCTCTGCACAGCAACTTCTCAAACATCCTGGGGTCCCCACTTCCTGACTGCATATGCCTAATGTCACCCCCCATCCTGGAATGCCCTGGAATTTCTTGCTCCTCCTATACCACTGGTGTCGTTCATCCTCCAAAACCGACACTGTCCACTCACGGCCGGCTCATACTCGGTCCCCGGCTCCTTCTCCCAAGGTTCTCAGCGCTGCTGCCTCGCAGTGATGGCTCTGCCTGAGTCCTGGCTCCTCACACCATGCCCCGGGGTCTCTGTTCAGAGTGTCAGAAGCCCCTGCTGTCCAGTTTGGGCCCTGTGTACCTTGCACATCCAGCCCAGTGACCCTCAAGGCTCCTTGTGATTCACCTGCCACCTCCTCCCTGCTCACGATCAGATGGCCAGAAGGAAGTGGCACAGCTGGGAATTCTCGAGAGCAGCAAAGGCTTGGCAGCCCTCCTGCCCTTACTGCTGCCTCTATGATGGGTGACTCTGACCTCGGCACGAACGGTGGCACCTTGTCTCTCGGCCTCCCCGAGCCTCTCCCTTCCAATCACCTTCCCAGCTTGTCTCTCCAGCTCTGCAGACGACCTCACCCCCGTACCAGAGGAGAGGCACCGAGAGCAAAAGTTCCTTTAGCCTCCCCTAGGCCAGAGGCCTCTGACCCCCAGTGTCTCCAACAGAACAAGCCCAAGGCCCTCCAGCCTTCCAGGGCTCACCTGCCCCCTTCAATATCACAATATCCAAGCCCCGCCCATCCTTAGGAGCCCATCAAAGCCACCAGTCCCGAGAGGATCTGGGCGGAGCTTGGGGCTCACCTGGCCCGTGGCATTCTGTTCTTGCTATGGTCTCCTTCTGGTCACCCCCTGAAGTTCTACAGCTGCCTCCTTGTGACGGCTCTGCCTGAGGTCCTGGCTCCTTGCACTGTCCCTAGGGGACACTGTTAAGAGCCTCAGAAACCCCTCCTCTCGGGTTTGGGCCCTCTTTACCTTGCTGTCTCCATTCCCCCAAAACGCCAGCCACAGGGTTTAGAGGTGTTCCAAGCAAACAGAAAAATCGTCAAATTGGCCAGGCACGGTGGCGCACGCCTGTAATCCCAGCGGCTCGGGAGGTGGAGGCAGGAGGATCACAAGTTCGAGATCAGAGGCAGTTTGCGTAACTTAGCGAGACCCTGTCTCAAAAAGTAAGAAAAAAAAAAAAAAGGGCTGGGGGTGCAGCTCAGTGGTCCAGCACTTGCAGAGCATGCAGGCACGAGGCCCTAGGTTCAACCCCCAATACCACAAAAAAAAAAAAAGAAAGAAAGAAAAAAAGAAAAAGAAAAGAAAAAACCATCAAATTGGATAGCAGACCCCAGCATCCCAAAAATCTCTTCCTCCCTCACCAGAAATGAAGGAATTTCTCACAGCAGCCGGCCTGTGTGTGGAGGGCCTGTCTCCTTCCCTGCGCCTCCTCCTTCCTGCCCATGAGCCCCAGCCCCCTAGAATGCAGGTTCCTCTCCCCTTCCATCTAAACCTCTCCCATCAAGCAGAAGGACAGGGAACCTCACTGTGCGGGTCTTTGTCTAAACAAAGCAGAACGCTGTGTTCTAGCCAGGTCACCTCACTCGTCAGTCACTCCACAGAGCTGACAGGACAAACGTCCCTTCCCACCATGTGAGCACCTCTCTGCCCTGCCCCGCTCGGTCCTGAAGACCCCGCCTGACAGCTGACTCACAGCAAACAGTCAATTCCTGTTGCTGAACAGGATGGATGGCTGAGGGTAACCTGCCACAGTCACTAGGAAGGACACCCCAAACCGCACATTTGGGATGACAGCCTACAGCCACATCCCCTGCCAGGCAGGAGCACACAGTTATCAAGCAGGTCGGGTGGCTGAATCCCACCCACATCCACGGCTGTCACTGGCTTTGTTTCCCAGTGAGATTTGGAGGCTCAAGAGAATCTCACATCACCTCATTTCACACCAGTGCACACAGTCTGATCCCAAGGGAGGTTTCAGATTAATAAGACGCATGTTGTTGTTGTTAGGTGTCGTCGAGTCGGTATCCGACTCATAGCGACCCTCATAGGGTTTTCAATGGCTGATTGTTTCAGGATTGCCTTGGGAGTGGATTGCCAGGTCCTTCTCCCATTTTTGCGGTGCTGGGAATTGAACTTGGGACCTCAGAGACTGCAGTGCAGCCCTCTACCAACTGAGCTATATCCCAGCCCCTTATAAGACGCATAACTCTTCCCATCCTGGAATCTGCGTGTCATGCTTGCTGGCACGCTGCAACTCCCATGTGCAAACGCTGCCCCACTCCCTCTGATGCTCCTCCCTCCCTTCTGGTGGCAGCATAGAGAGGGCTCCAGGCTGCCCCTCCTTGCCATCCTAGGCCTGGGGTTCTTCTAGGCAGTAAGGGCACATGACCAGTAAAGAGCATGCTGGTGCCGATCCTGTTGGTAGGAGAACAAAGCATGCTTGCCAAGCAATCCACATGCCATGCTACAGACAGAGGTCCCAGGCAGGCAGGCAGGCACACCGGCCAAGGCATACGCAAGGAGGGCCAATGCCACCCCTCATCCCCATGCAGCTCTCTACCCCAGGATCCCAGCACTACCCTTCCAGACACCCCCCCATCTCAAAGCCAGGCCCTTCCGCTCACAATCAAGCCTGAGCAGTCTCTTCCTCTTTATCATCTCTGTGTGTCAAGCCTCATCACGAGTTTGCTGATCAAGGTGGATTTGTCTGACTCCGTGGAACTAAGATATTTCGTCTGGCCGACAAAATTTAATACTAAAAATATTCCCAGCCATGCACGAGCACACCCCAACCCTCACAGTGTAAATTAACTGATATAACAGCCAATGTCCATCCTGGCTAGGGTCACCTATGTAACAAGAGGCTGTGGTCCAGCTGGGAGTGGGATGGGGTGGGATGGGGAGGGACGGGGAGAAGAGGAACAGGTTCAGCCTCCCTCCGGCCCTAGGGAAGCCCCCAGTCTCTGCAGATCTTCCATGATGCACCATCCAGTTCAAAAACCTCCACCCCAGCCACTTTCCTTCAACAGGCACGGAATGTTGAACAACTGCCTATTGTTTTTTTTTGTTTTTTGTTTTTTTTTTTGCAGTACTGGGGGTTGAACCCAGGACCTCGTGCCTGCATGCTCTGCAAGTTCTGGACCACTGAGCTGCACCCTCAGCCCATTTTTTTTTTTTTTTTTACTTTTTGAGACAGGGTCTCGCAAAGTTACGCAGACTGCCTCTGGTCTCGAACTTGCAATTTTCGCACCTACACCTCCCAAGCCGCTGGGATTACAGGTGTGCGCCACCGCGCCCGGCTCATAACTTGCTTTTTAAGTGTCTGATCTTGTATTAGTTTGTCAGGGCTGCTGTAACAAAATACCGCAGACCACGTGACTTAAGCAGACATTTGTTTGCTCAGAGTCCCAGACTGGAGGTCCAAGATCAGCATGTCTGCGGATGTGATTTCTTCTGGAATGTTCCTGGCTTGTAGGGAGATGTCTTCCTGCCTCATCTTTCTTTCCTTGCGTGTGCATCCAGGGTGTCTTTCTAAGTGCCCAAATTCCCTCTTCCTAGAAGGACGCCAGTCAGATTAGATCAGAGCCCACCCTCATAATATCATGTAACTCAAGTACCTTTGAAAAAAATAAACCTCCAAATACAGTCACTTGCTGAGGTACTGGAGGGTCAAGTGTCAATGTATAAATTTGGTGATTTGGTGGGGACACAATCCAGCCCATAAGAGACCCAGTGCCTTTGCTTAACCCAGCTTCAGATATTGGCTGGGCCACTTGGTAGTTGTGAATCTCTAGGCAAATTTCTTTGCTTCCCCCAGCCCCAGATCCCACATCTTCCACACGCAGGCAAGGGCAGCCACCCTAGAGCGGGCTGGAGAGGATTCAGCAAGATGAGGTGGATGGAAGCTCAGTCCAGCCCACCAAGTTCCCTTCCCTGTTCATCTGCTGACCTGAGACCCCTTGAGCACTTACCATGGGAATGTCCACTTATGACAATGAAAGGTCCCTGAAACACTCACTGTCCCCAGATCTCTAACCTGACTAATGACCTCAGCAGCTTCTTGAAGGTTCTGGTGCAGAAACTGGGCAGCTCAGTGGGAGGTTGCGACTCTTTATTTTGGCAGGAATCCCAGGTCTACATTCTAGGTCTAAAAAGAAAATACAGGCAATATTTTAACTTCCTCTTACAGAAAGCTCTGGGGCTGGCATTTAGCTCAGTTGGTAGAGCGCCGCTCTGCAGTCTCTGAGGTCCCGAGTTCAATACCCAGCACCGTAAAAACGGGAGAAGGACGGGGCAACCCACTCCCAAGGCAATCCCGAAATAGTCAGCCATTGAAAACCCCATGAGGGTCACTATGAGTCGGACAAGACTGGACGGCACCTAACAACAACAACACAGAAAGCTCCATTCCAAAAACTCTAGCTGACTCTGAAGCCAGGAGGAGTTACAGACTGGCTCCCGGGTGCTTGTGCCTTTCCATTTCTCAGCTACTATATTTAAGATGACTTTTCTATGTTTTCATTTTTTTCTTCTTCTCTTGGCTAAGTATAGATCCCTACTTAATATGTTGTCACTTAGCAGATTTATATTTACCATCATTACTTATGCCCAGCCCCCTTCTGCTTTTATAAACTGAGAAATGAGATTTTTTTCCAACTGATTAAAAATTCCTTTTAAACTCTATTTTGACCAAAATTCTATTTTTAATCTTTTAAACTTATCTCCTTCAATTCTCTTGCTTCGTTTTCAGTTTACTTTCAATGGACAGAGAACCCGAAGGAAATCAAAATATTTTACAAATACTCTTAACCAATGAATGAAACTATATATTTGGTGGTCTGCTTCTCAGATTCTAATGGGTCTGTCTGATGTAGTTAATCTCTATTTAATTTAATGTTTATTTATGTAATTAAAAAATCCATTTTGCCTAGATTCCATCCACGTATTTCCTTTTAAATGGCTCACTTGAAATTGCTGCAGCATTGTTGTTATTGCACATGTGAATCCAATTCTGTGCATCTACCTGCTAAAGGATTACCAAATCTTTCCATTGGTGCCCACCAGAGTCACCACCAAGATGTTGTAAAAGGAAATGGTTCATGGATCCAGTAGAACTTTGCACCAAAGGACAATCGAGGTACTTTTCACCCCTGGATCCCAGTAGTTGACAGAATTCTTCCCTGTCCAAATTGAAACTGACTTTTTCCTTGCTACAGAATAATCCCTTCTGCTCCCATAGCCAAATAGTATCATCTATTTAAGGTAGGCAGCACTTTACTTTTCCTCCAGAAAAGGTAAGAAAATACTAAATGGAAAATAGAAAAACTCAGCTTGGAAATGGAGAAAACTCTCCTTCTTGGGCTGGGTTAATCCAGCAAGGTAAACGGGAGCGTTGAAAAGTAGGCTGTTGGGAGTTTCACCTACCACTTGAGTGATCTTCTGCCAAAGCAGAATTTGGAGGATGTGGCAGCAAGTTCACAGGTAGTTTATGTCACGCTTCTGGGCACAATGGGAGCGTGCCTTCACAGCGACCAACATGGCGGGCCTCCAAGAGCACATGTCCAGGGACGGGCAGTCTAGTTTTGAAAGTCAAAATGTACTAAGTGAATGCATGAATGAGTGAATACTAGCATAGAAGAATTGTGCAAAAACGAAATAAACCTCCAAATACAGTCACTTGCTGAGGTACTGGAGGGTCAAGTGTCAGTATATAAATTTGGTGATTTGGTGGGGACACAATCCAGCCCATCAGAGACCCAGTGCCTTTGCCTAACACAGCTTCAGATGTTGGCTGCGCCACTTGGTAGTTGTGAATCTCTAGGCAAATTTCTTCGCAGGTGACTTTGCAGCTATTTGACTGTGGGGTACGCGCCTCCCAGTCCGGCCTGGAGGTTCACAATGTCCTAGAAGTTGTTAGGCTTTCTGGACTGACAAGTTGGTAGCTATGAGCTAAGACAGAGGAATCCAGTGCCTTGGGAACAAAATAAAGAAAATGTGCAAGAAGAAGTGTTTCTCTCTACATATGCAGGCCTGGAACTCCATTTGACAGAATCTTGATGTCTATGGGCCTCCTTTCAATGACTCTATTGCCTCTCTGAGTTGTAGGGAATGCAGATTAGAATACTTATCCTCCACTTTCAGATTAAGTGCTGTGTGGGGCAGAGACTCTTACTCCATCTACACCAGCTGGTTCTGCACCTGTGCAACGGGACAGAATGCCCGCTGGATGACACACCTCCCTGAGAGGAAGGAGAGGGGTCCTCTAGGGAGCCAGATTTGAAACCGTGAACCAACACCAGATGCCAGCGGCTGATGTTATTTCACTAGCAGTTTCTTCTTTGGGGTCAACTGAAAGCTGCTTAGTGTGCTATTTATTTCCTTCCTAATGTTGGCACAATTGGATATTTATTGGGAGAACTTCCTCATGGGTCACTGTGAGTTCTTTGTTTCAGATTTTAAAACAGTGGTGACAGAAAGAATGCAGTTTGGCCGATGAGTATTCATTTCTACAAAGTCTTGGGTTGTAACCCAGAATGTCAGAGAGATCACAAAACAAAAAAATGTCGGTGCCCCTGACACCACCACCGCCTCAGCGGCCAGCCGTGGAGACATAAAGCGTCTTGGAGGAAATTGGGTTTGAGTGACCTGTAACCACAAGGACCTTGCTATACCCCAAGTTGTCACATGGCTCTGATGCATCTATTAATGAGCAGATTCTCCTTGGAGCTTTTCATTCTCCTTTTGAGAGCAGGTGAGATGAGATTACAGCATCTACTTCCGCGTTCTCTCTTTTTCCTCTTTTTATTTATTTTATATTATCTTCTTTGTATTACTCTTAAAACTATAGAGGAATGGAGCCCATGAGAAGCATTCTCTTTTTTTCTTTCTTTCTTTTTTTTTTTCGGTACTGGGGGTTGAACCCAGGGCCTCACGATTGCATGCTCTGCAAGTGCTGGACCACTGAGCTGCACCCCCAGCCCTTTTTTTTTTTTTTTTTTTAACTTTGTGAGACAGGGTCTCGCTAAATTACGCAGACTGCCTCTGGTCTCGAACTTGCGATCCTCCTGCCTCCGCCTCGCAAGCCGCTGGGATTATAGGTGTGTGCCACAGCACCCGGCCAACATTTTCTTTATTTTATTCCCACAACACTGGATTCCTCAGTCTTAGCTCATAGCTACCAACTTGTCAGTCCAGAAGGCCTAACAGCTTCTAGGACGTTGTGACTTCCCTGCACCCACTTCTCACCCAGGGGAGTGGCAAAAATTTACTCCGTTAGCAAAATTGTGTAGAAACAGACACCGGCATGCATGCATTGTAGGAATACATCAGTATGACCCCTAAGAAAAGGAATTTGTCAAATCCAAAAAAGAACCTCTATCTGTGCAGTTGGGCTTTGGCCCAGAAATCTCTGGCAATTTACCCTAAGGTACAACTCTAACTATATGAAAATACAGAAGCACAAAGTTACTCATCAAAGCAACGTTTATAATATTTTTCCCCCTGGAGGCCATCATTTATTTTTGGTAAATGCCATCCATGAATACACACGGTTATTCCCATAGAAGAGTCCATAGCATTGAAGTCTTAGAAATAGGACAGTTGAAAAAACAATCTAATGATTTTCAGGTCCTTTAATAATTTAGTGTTCTGGATCCTTAAGGCTGCAAGACCTTAAGGTATTCATGTCTGGTCCGTCCCGGCAGTAATAAAGAGCCTGGTGCGTGGTGTAGACCACATAGCGAAATCCAGAAACTCCAAGCAGCAACGTTTATAATTAAAAGATGGTGGAAACTACCAAAATGTCCAAGCAAAGGAATCAGTCAAATCAAGGAAATTGGTTCAGCAAAGTCTGGCCACATACATAAAATGGAATAATAGGCAGCTGCGAAAAGGATGAGTGCTACACATGTATTTCCTTGCTGTGTCAGCTGCGAGAGACTCCAGTAATAATGAGCACTACCTGGCACTGGCTCCTGGGTTCTAATCCAATAAGAGGAACCACAAGTCCTTGGAGAAATGGCTGATTTTAGGAATGAGACAGGAAGTATATAAGAAAAGCCTGGAACACCGTGTAGTGCTAGAAAGTAAGGAACTGCTCATGAACAAACAACACACAGCACACACAGCCCCTACAACAATGAGGG
>VMDO01007443.1:0-61002 GCA_007922755.1 Pedetes capensis
CCCTATTAGCTATCTCTGTCACACTGATGTTAATGTTGGGGCCTTTTCCCCTATGTGTCACGCTCCGTACCTCAATTCTACCATGTGGAAGGGGATTTTCCCCCCACCCTCTCTTGCTGGAAGCTGGCAGGTCTGAGGGAAGTGTTTCTGTGCAGTGTCCCTCCGGCAGGGAAGATGGGGGGATGTCTGCGTCACTCTCTCCGCTCAACCAGGCTTTGGGCCTCACTCAATGACTTGTCCTGGGTGGTCCACCACCAGTGCCACCCTAGCACATTGCCTCCAGTCGTTCCGAAGCTTTTGCTCCCCTCCAGAACTCACACCACACTGGAGTCTCACCATAGACTGTGCAGCCCACTCTGGCAGCAGACAGCGGGAGGGCGAGTCACTAAGGCCACACTCACTGGTGCATCCTGACTTCAGTCTCACTTGCCAATCTCATGCTGTGGTGGGCAGGATGACGGCGTGTCACCCCCACTTGATCTGAGGCCTGTCCTCCCACATGGAACTCACACCACACTGTACTCCTATCACAAACTTTTTAATTTTTATTTTGAGACAGGGTCATGTTAAGTTGTGCAGGCTCCCTCTGGCCTCAAACTCAGGTTCCCCCTACCTCAGCATCCTGAGTCACTGGGATTACAGGCGTATGCCAAGGCACCTGACTAAAAAAAAAATTTTTTTAAGAATATTTTAGCCAGGTATAATGGTGCACAGCTGTAATCCCAGGACTCAAGAGGCTGAGGCAGGGAGATCGTGAGTTTGAGGCCAGCCTGGGATACATAGTGAGACCCTGACTCAAAAAACAAAAAGCAGAACAAAACAAAACCTAAAGAGTACCTTAGTGAAGCCAGGGATAGTGGTACACACTTATAATCTTAGCACTTAGGACCCTGAGGCAAAAGGGTCATGAATTCAAGGCCAGCCTGGGCTACATGGTGAGACCCTGTCTCAAAAACAAACAAAAGCCTTAATCAATTTATTTCATTCATAGTTCTCTCTTAATGTTTACACATATATTAGATAAAACAATAACTAGCTAAATACAAAAGAGGTCTTTTAGTAAATATCAAAAGTTCCAAGCAATAAGAAAGCAAATATTGCACTTTTTAGTTGGCCACATTATTTCTTTCTTGGTAGTTTACAAACTAATAGTGTCATACAATAAATGTGTCTAAGATTTGATGAACTATGGTGGATCCTTTAATTCTCTAAATGTGTTCATAAATTACATAATTTGATCATCATATGAATACTGTGAGATAGGATGGGCATTATTTCTATAAGCAAAAAAATTCAGATAATTTTCATTTATTTATTTATTTATTTATTTATTTATTTATTTATTTATTTATTTTTGTGGTACGGGGGATTGAACCCAGTGCCTTGTGCTAGGCAAGTGCTCTACCACTAAGCTGGATTTCTAGTCCATGTGTTAATTTTTTTTTATACAGGGTCTCACTGGATTGTGCAGGCTGCCTCTAGCCTTGAGCACGTGATCTTCCTGCCTCAGCCTTGAGTAGCTGGGATTACAGGAATGTGTCACTGCACCTAGCTTAATTTCCCTTTTCTTATGGGTGAGCTGTGGTTTGTTTTATAGACTTTTGAACTTAAGAATGTAATAAAAGAGTTTAGTATTTTTTTTGTATAACATTAAGTTTAAACTTTTTACTCTTGAGTGGATCATGTTTCTTAATGACAGCTTTCTGAAAAAGCAGTATTACAAATGAATAATGGGAGTTAAGTATGTTGTTGTTGTTGTTAGATGCCATCAAGTCTGGTCCAACTCATAGTAACCCTATGTACAACAGAATAAAACACTACCCGACGCTGTGCCCAGGACACGATCTTTTTTATGTTTAAGCCCGTTGTTGTAGCCACTACATCAATCCATCTAGTTGAGGGTCTTCCATTTTTTGTTTACCCACTGCTCTCCCAAAGATGATGTCCTTCTCCAGGGATTGGTCCCTCCTGACAACATATCCAAAATATGTAAGACACAGTGTAGCCATCCTTGCTTCCAAGGAGCATTCTGGTTTCACTTCTTGGGAGATTTATATATGGAGTTAGGATTCAGATGACAGAAATTCCTATAAAGGAAGCAAAGGATTTAAAATCTGGGAAAAGTCTCAGAGATAGTCAAAGGGCTTTTATGATATTTGTCATCACATTATGAATTTACATTTTATTGTTTAGTCCTTCAAAGATGGCTCATTTTCTCCTAAGTACTATGCTTTCAAGTTACTGTATATAGCTGCCAGTAGGTACTGCTTGGTAGTTAAGTTCTTGCTGCCAACCAAAAGAAATTGACTTTGAGTTGGGTGCTATGGTACATGCCTATAACCTCAGTGACTCTGGAAGCTGAAGCAGGGGGATTAAGAGTTCAAGGCCAGAAGCAGCCTGTGTAACATAATGAGACCCAGTCTCAAACATAAAAAATGAAAGGGGTTGGGGATACAGTTCAGTGGTAGAGCACTTGGTTAGCATGAACAAGGCCCTGGGTTCAATCCTTACCTCAACCTCCCCAAAAAATTGACTATGGAAGGATAGTTTACAGAATCAATGGGAATGCTGGAGAACCAGGCTCACAGAATGGGCATGGGCCAAGGGACTCTAGGCAGCAAAGCACACAGCCAAGGTCATGCTGTGGGGCTAGCTTGGTTGGATTGCAACCCTGAATATTCACTGTCACAGCACTACAGTCAGGTGACTTATATGTTGCCTAGGTGCCCACGGACTGAGGCAGCTAATAACTTATTCTTTCATTTTCTTCCTATCAAAAATCATACAATATGGAATTCCCCAAAATGAGGATTCAGATCCTGGATAGCCAGAAAAACTACATATGTACTTGATTATTATACTGTCTTATTATAACATATATATTTTATTTAGAATGCGAGAAGGACCTGACAACCCACACCTGAAACAATCCTGAAACAATCTGCCATCAAAAACTCTATGAACAGCAAAGAAGCACTGGCACAGTGCTGGGCATGGCACAGTGTCAGGGAGTGTTTCATTCTTTTGTGCATAGGGTGACTGAGTCAGACCTGACTCAATAGCACCTAACAACAACATTTTGTTTAGTATGATTAAATATGTGGAACATATAAATGTACATTTAATAAAGCCATTTTAGCCATAAGGAATCATTTTCTTCTTATTGATTTCCTTTTAAAAACAAATGTTAATCGAGGTACAGTGTCACACACCTGTAATCCCAGCAATTTGGGAAGTAGAGGCAGGAAAATTGCAAGTTCGAGGCCAGAGGCAGACTGTGTAATTTATCAAGACCCCGTCTCAAAATAAAAAGTAAAAAAATGGGTTCAGGGAGCAGCTCAGTGGCAGAGTGCTTGCAAAGCATATGTGAAGCCCGGGGTTCAACCCTCCGGTACCAAAAAAAAAAAAAAAAAAAAAGATACTAGGTACTGGAAAATCTGAAAGTCATTTCCCAAGCTACAACATTCATCCTGTTGTGGGCATGTTCATTTTACTACTACTTCCACGCCAAAACATAAAACATACAGGAATATTTTCCCTCAGGAAACTAAAGTCATTTTCTGGAAAAAAAAAATATATATATATATATAGTTAACCTTACTTGCTTGGATTTACCTATAAAACCAGATATGCCTATAGATGGTAAAAAGTGATTTTTGGGAATTCTTTGGTTGCACTAAAGTCTAATGATTAGTTCCATCTCTAAAATTCCTTAATTATTTAACAGATAGTTTGTTTATTTGTTCATTTATTGCCTCCTACAAAGGTAACACATGAAGCTGGGTGATGCTGTGGCAACACCTTTAATCCTGGCCACATGGGAGACTGAAGCAGGAAGATCATGAGTTAGAGGCCAGAGGCAGCTGAACAATTTATGAAGACTGTGTTGCAAGTTTTCTGTTTTTTTAAGCTTAATATATTATGGACAGCTCCACATGTCAGTACATAATCTTTCACTCATTGACTATTTGTTTTGCCCTTCTCCACATTAGGCATTGTTGTATGTTCTGGGATATACCAATGAAGAAAACATTTGATAATCCTTTCCTTCATGTAGTTTGTTAGATTGTGAACAAATGAGAAATAAGGTACTTTAAAAGTTATTTTATGTTAGAAGGTGATGAATATGGCAAAAAACAAAATGAGGAAAAAAATAAAGAGAATGTTGGGTACAATTTATTTACTTATTTATTTATTTAGCCTAAGCTAGCCTTGAACTCCTGATCCTCCTGCCTCAGCTTCCTGGGTGCTGGAATGGGCATATGCCACCAGCATGCTTGCAGTTTTAAATAGAATGACCCCAGAAGGCTTCTCTGTGGTGTCATTTGAGTTAAGTTCTAAAAGGTGTGGGGAAGTGAGACTTGTAAATAGCTCTAGGGTAAGAAAGTTGCAAGAAAATAAGCTGTTTGGGCAGTTGAATGGTAGAGTACTTGACCATGTGAGTAGGCCCTGAGTTTAATCCCCAGCACTGCACTAGAAAAAAAAAAAAAAAAAAAAGGAGAGGAAAAATTTAAATAAATACATTTTTAAAACTATTATTATGTATTGGTGATACATGAAGACACACATTGTTCTCATTGTGTATGTCCAAAAATTTGAGACAGGTTCTTGCTAAGTCACTCAGGCTGCCTCTGGCCTCAAACTTGCAATCCTCTTGCTTCAGCCTCCCAATTCGCTAGGATTACAGGCGTGTGCCACCGTACCTACCTTCCTGGTAAAATTCTTATGGAGCTTTTATATCTGCATTTTTGAGGAAAAATTATCATAAACAGACATTCTTATTAACATTAACATTAACGGACATTCTCAGTTCACTCAAAACAATTTTTTACTAACTTACCTGCTCAGAAGTAATATTTTAACTTGCTTATTTCTCCATACTCAAGACTATTTTTCACTATAATTGTTTTATATATGCTAGTCTTTCCAATTATTAGTTCATTTCTTAATTGTGTCTTATCTTTTTATTCCTTATTTCTATCATTTCCTTTAAAGTGGTTGAATACATAATAAATTCTCTATAAATCATAAATTGAGAGCTGAGCAAGATGGCGCATGCTTGTAATGCCAGCACCTGGGAGCCTGAAGCAGGAACATGTGTTTTTAGCCAGCCTGGGCTACACAGTGAGACTCTGCCTCAAAAACAACAACAAAGCATGGGTGTGTGTGTGTGTGTGTGTGTGTGTGTGTGTGTGTACATGTGCATATGTTGTTGCATATGTACAATAGGCAAAACAGTATTGTTAGTGCTTCTCTGCTGTTCATAGGGTTTTCAATGGCTGGTTGTTTATTTGAGAGTGGGTTGCTGGCTCCTTCTCCCAAGCTTGCAGCACCTGATGTTCCCAGACAGTCTCCCATCCAAGTATTAACCAGGCCCTACCCTGCTTAGCTTACGAGATCTGACAGGATTGGACACCACAATGGTATGGCTGCAGGCATATATAAATGTATACACATATATGTATATTTATACACGCATATACATATATATGTATATATACATACATATACATATATATGTATATATACATATACACACATATGCGCACACACATGTGTGTGTTTATGTATGTATATATGTATGTGTGTGTTGTTAGGTGCCTGAAGTTGGGTCTGCCTCATAGCAACCCTCATACAGTTTTCAACGACTGACTGTTTTTTCAAGTCTGCTTCAGAAGCAGATTGCCATGTCTTTCTATATATACACACACACATACACATACATATATACATATATATACACACACATATATACATATATTCATGTAGAGAGAAGAAAGCGAGTGATTTCTTTATTAAAAACATTATTTCCTAATAATTCTACAGCATTTTGCTAGTTAATAATATAAGAAAAAGAAAAAAGTAAACTCCACAAAATACTATATCCACAGGCAATTTATTTTGAGCGTTAAAAAGCTGGTTCAAAATTACTTTAGATATTTTTCATAACTGGACAGATACAAGATAAAATTTGAATAAGAAACTTTCCTTAGTCACATATTTATGATTCTTCTACTTAGAAAAATGTCCTTCCAGTTATTTATTTTCTGTTGCCATAGAAATTGGCTACACCAAATAAACATTTTGGTAACTTCCATCATTTTTTTTTGTTAAAATGACCAAGAATCTCAACAGATGATTGTGATTGAAGCAGAAAATGAAATCAGCCTAGTTCAGGCCCCAAAAGTTTGCTCAACCCATAGTTGACTAGATTATGAGGTCACTCCCTGACACCACTGGGAGGTCTTGGAACCACCCTGCATTTAAGGGAAATGGTGACAGCCTGGTCACTCAGTGAGGAAGAACTCTGTCCCAGACAAATTTGTCAGTGTTAGTCACATTACAACTAGAACATAATATTGAAAGGAAAATGTATGACATGCTGAGAAGCTACGTTAGAAGAGTATGGCAGGTTGGGGGTATAGCTCAGTAATAGAGCATCTTTTTAGCATGCATGAGGCCCTGGATTCAATACCCAGCTCTGCAGAAAAACAAAACAACAATAACAAAAACTGTGGCCAAAGAAAAGGGCATGAATTACAACCATGGGAGAGTTACACTTTCATGCCATGAGTAACTTGGAAACCTGGTACTTTAAGAATTGTTTTTATAATTTAGGTTACAAATATCTCTATTTGGAGATTAGTGTCGCCTTAGGAAGGAACGATTACCACATTATACTAACATCCAGTTGGAAACATTTTTTAGGATTTGGAATGGTTAATTGTTCAGTATCAGACTGTCTGATCAGTCATACCAAATCATAAAAACAGTTTTGGAATAGTGGCCAGACTTTAATGTCAAACACAGAAACACATGGCATCATTATGAATCAAAGGTCACCTGGCCTGTCTTGAGATAATAAGCAGTAGTTTTAATATCTTAACCTCAATTTTACATCAGAAAAATGAAGACACGGAGTATCTTCCTTCTCTATTTTACTGGTGTTTTGAATAAAGTACGCCAAAATTCTGAGCTTAATCCTTCTAAGAAGAAACCTGAACAAAGGGAGAAATACAGAATGATAAAAGAAGCACATATGGTGCTCTCAAATAGAATGTTCCCCGTGTTAATTTTAAATCGTCCTTCTGAAGGAGAACTTATTAGATGTCTACCTGAGAATGGAGTTTTGCCTTTACCTCCTCTACCACATCCAGAATTCATTATTCAGTCATCATTCATTCATTCTTTTAGTGAGTTGACTGTTCAGCAAATATTATCATCCTTCCTTGTTCCACTGTACTAGGGAGTAGCTATATAAAGAGGTGGACATAACTTCAGCCCCCTAGGAGATAAAATAAAGCAGGGGAGCCAGGTGTGGTGGTACATACCTATAATCCCAGCACCTGAGAAGCTGAAGCAGGAAGATCACAAGTCAAGGTCAGTCTGAGCTACATTAGCGAGACACAATCACAAAAAAAAAGGGGGGGGGGAGGCAGAGAAGACCAACATTCTACAAGTGTTTACAAATGCGCTGAGTTTATGAAGAAATACCAGCTGTTAAGAGCTGGGATGTAGGTCAGAGCACTTGGGCTACCCTGGAGGAGGACCTGGGTTTGATATCTAGCCCTGGGAGTGGGGGAAGAAACTGCTGAGAAGTACCAAATGCTGTGGAAGCTTTCAACAGGGGATTATGTTACCTAATTTAGAGGATCAGAAGGGGTTTTAGAGATAACAAAACTAGAACAGGAAAAGTGAGGAGCTGGCTGAGCATAGTCCTTAGCTAGCCAAGAGGGTAGGGTGATTTAGGTAGAAGAAATGTCGCTTAGTTGATTCTGAAGTACTGAAAGGAAAGGCAGAGTGGCCACATTGTAGAGAGGCAGGATCCAAATTTCATAGGCTCTATTGTTTAGTCTATTCTGAGGGTAATAGGACGCCATTGAAGTTTTTTGTTTGCTTCCTTGGGGCGTATATGTTTAAGCAGGAAAGTGACATGATCACTTGTATTTTTAAAAAATCATTCTAGGCACTGTGCAGAACAGAGAAGGTGAGGGCACACAATATATATCTGAGGAAACCAGTTAGAAGGCAATTGGAAGAAAGGATTCAAGGACTGGCAGACAGGAGGAGGAAAAAGTGAACTGATACAGGAGATATTTAAGAAATAGAATCAATACAATTTGGTTGTGAGGAGCTATGGTTTGGATATGATATTCAGTGTCCTCAGAGATTTCATGAGTTGAAATTTAATACCCATGATGAGGTAGTAGGTAGAAACTTAATCCAACTATGGTATTTAGAGGTGGAGCCTATGGAAAGTGACTGTTGTTGTCAGGTGCCATCAAGTCAGGTCTGACTCATAGCGACCCTATGTACAACAGAACAAAAGACTACCCAACACTGTGCCATGTCTGGCACTGTCAGTGCTTCTCTGTTATTGATAGGGTTTTCACTGGCTGATTACTTTGTGATTATTTCAGGAGTGGACTACCTGGTCCTTCTCCCTTTTTTGTAGTGCCAGGGATCTAACCCAGGGTCTCAGAGCATGCAGAGCAAGCACTCCACCAACTGAGGAAATGATTGTTGTTGTTGTTAGGTACTGTTGAGTCAGTGTCCAACTCAATAGCAACCCTATGTACCACAGACAAAACACTATTGTGCTTCTCTGCTATTCGTAGGGTTTTCAGTGGCTGATTGTTTTTTGGGAGTGGGTTGCCAGGTCCGTCTCCCAAGCCTACAGCACCTGGTGTTCCCAGGCAGTCTCCCATCCAAGTACTAACCAGGCCTGACCCTGCTTGGCTTCTGAGATCTGACGGGATTGTACACCATAGTGGTATGGCTGCAGACAAGGAAGTGATTAGGAATAGATAAGTCATTACAGCAGAGCCCCCATGATTGAGTCTTGGTGGCTTTATAAGGAAAGAGAGAGAGGTCAGGGGACACAGCTATGCCCACTTATAATCCCAGCAACTTGGGAGGCAGAGGCAGGAGGAGCACAAGTTTGAGGCCAGAGACAGCCTGTGTAGCTTAGTGAGACCCTGTCTCAAAATTAAATATAAAAAATGGGCTGGAGGTGCAGCCTAGTGGTAGAGCACTTGCAAGGTATGTATGAGGCCGTAAGTACAATCCCCAAGTACTGCCAAAAACAAGGTGGTGGGGGGAGACAGACACATATGCACACACATACACAAGCATGTCCCCTGTCTCCTTCCACATGATGCTATGCTATGCAATGCTCTTAGCCACCTTAGGACTCTGCCAGTTAGATGGACATCACCAAATGTGGCCCCTTGCCCTTATACTAGAGTCATGAACATAAACCATAAACCTCTTTTCTTTACAACTTAGTTTGTGCTATTTTTTTATTGGCAACAAGAAATGGACTAAAACATGAGGGAAAGATGAATGAATCAAAGGTAACTTCCAGATTTCTGGCTTAAGCTATGGGGTGGATGTTGTTTACTTAAATAAGGAATAAGATGGGTGGCCATAGGGAGAGAAGACCTGAATGGATCCAGGGTATGCTTTGTATATAACATAATGTGAAAGAGATCTATGGAACACTGCAAAACTGTGGCCCAATCTAAGTAAATGAAGAGACATAGCATGTTCATCAATAACAAGATTCAATATTGTTTTTTAAAAAGTTAATTCTTCCCAAATTGATCTCTAGATTCAATATAATTCCAATCAAAATCCAAACAAAGTTTTGCTTTTTCAACCTTGTCAAAATAGCTAAAATTTATATGTAAAAGCCAGAAAGAGCATGATGGGGAGATTTACCGGATTACATTATATAAAAGGTATAGTAAGAAAGGCAGCATGGTGCTGGTTCAGTGATAAGGAAAAAAAAAAAAAAAAAAAAAGCAGCCAGCAGAGTGCCTTTAGTCCAAGTACTGGGAGGCTAAGGCAGGAGGACCAGTGCAAATTCAAGGCCAGCCTCTACCTAGCAAGACCCTGTCTAAAAAAATCAAAAGTTAAACAAAAAAGACAAAGTCACCTATTTGGAAACTTATTTCTAACAGGCTGTTGTGGTTTGAGTATGATTTGCCCTTCTGAACTCATACAGAAATTTAATCCTAAAAAAATCATAATGTTAATGGTATTAAGAGGGCACAAATTTAATCCAGTTATGGTATTTGGCCCTCACTTATCTGTCAGCTTGTTATGCTGGGGGGCTTGCATGTTGCTGTGATGCTGAAAGCTAGGCCAACTGGTGTTAGAGGTACCAGCAGAGTGACCCATGAACAGGTTTTGGCTGAGTTTCCAGACTAAGACAGATTTAAGGAGAAAGACCCAGCAGCCTATTCCCAAAACAATTAGCCATTGAAAACTCTATAAATAACAGAAAAACACTATCAAATATAGTGCTGGAAAATGAGCCTTCTAGAGTGGAAGGCATTCAAGAAACAACTGGAGATGAGTTGCCTCTTCAAAGTAGATTCGACCTTAATGATGGGAATAGAGTAAAGCCCCAGGGAACTGAATTTGCTGATGTGACATGACTCAAAATGAGAAAGAACAACTATAAACATCCATTAATAATTGTATCTTGGAATGTACTTGGAATTAATCTAGGAAAATTAGAAAGCATCAAAAGTGAAATGAAGCGCGTAAGCATCTACATTTTAGGCCTCAGTAACCTAAAATAGATTGGCATGGGCCATTTTGAATGAGAAAATTATATGGTCTACTATGCTGGCGATGACAAAGGGAAATGAGGTTGCATTTATCATCAAAAAAGACATCTCAAGATCTATCCTGAACTAGAATGCTGTCAGTGATAGAAAAATATCCATATACCTACAAGGAAAGCGAGTTAAAATGACTATTATTCAAATTTACACACCCTCCGCTAAGGCCACAAAGGATGAAAGGAAAGATTTCTATGAACTTCTACAGTCTGAAAATGATCAAACACGCAATCAGGACATCCTGATAATTACTGGTGACTGGAATGTGAAAGTTGGAAACAATGAAGAAGGTTCAAGAGTTGAAAAATATGACCTTGGTGACAAACAATGCTGGACATTACATCATAGAATTTTTTTCAGAAGGGACCTTTTCATTCCAAATACAAAATGGTGACTATACACATGGAATTCACCAGACAGAATATTACAGGAACCAAAGTAACTACATTTGTGGAAAGAGACAATGGAAAAGCTCAATATCAAATGTCACAACAAAACCAGGTGCTGCATGTGGATAGACCATCAACTGTTTATATACAGGTTTAAACTGAAACTGAAGAAAATTAGAACAAGTGTACTAGAGCCAAGGTATGACCTTGGGTATATCCCATCTGATGTCAGAGACCAACTCAAGAACAGGTTTGATGTATTAGACATTAATGATTGAAGACCAGATGAGTGGTGGCATGACATCAAAGACATTATTCATGGGAAAGGAAAAAGTTATTTAAAAGACAGGAAAAAGGAAAAGACCAAATTACATGTCAAAAGAGACTCTGAAACTTGCCCTTGAACATCGAGCAACTAAAGTGAAAGGAAGACATGAGGAAGTTAAAGAACCAAACAGAAGATTTCAAAAGGCAACTTGAGAAGAAAAAATCAAATATTATAATGACACGTACAAAGCGCTGGAGATAGAAAACCAAAAGAGAACAACATGCTTTGTTTTTCTCAAGCTTAAAGAATTGAAGAAAAAATTAGCAGGACGTGGTGGTGCACACCTATAATCCCAGTGGCATGGGAGGCAGAGGCAGGAGGATGGCAAGTTTGAGACCAGAGGGAGTCTGCATAATTTAGCAAGACCCTGTCTCAAAAAGGAAAAAAAAAAAAAATGGGCTGAGGGTGCAGCTCAGTTGTCCAGCACTTGCAGAGCATGCAAGCACGAGGCCCTGGGTTCAACCCCCAGTACCGAAAAAAAAAAAAAAAAAAAAAAAAAAAAAAAAAAAAAAAAAAAAAAAAAAAAAAAAAAAAGAAAGAAAAGAAAAGAAAAAGAAAAAATTCAAGCCTTGAGTGGCAATAATAAAGGATCCTATAAAGAAAATATTAAATGACACAGGAAACATCAAAAGAAGATAAAGGAATACAGTTATTATACCAAAAAGAATTGGTGGGTGACCAACCATTTTAAGATATTATATAAGAAAGAAGTGGAATCTGTTCTGAAAGAATTTGTGAAACTCAAGGCTCCAGGAATTGATGGAATACCAATTGAGATGTTTCAACAAACAGATGCAGGACTAGAAGTGCTCACTTATTTATGCCAAGAGATCTGGAAAATAGTTAGCCAACTGACTGGAAGAGATCCATATTTGTGCCTATTCCCAAGAAAGGGGATCCAATAAACTGGAACCCAAGGACATATAGAAAAATACTAACAAGTAAATGATAGAGAAGACTTAGATGGGGAGGGTGGGGGGTGGAAGCATACAAGAGGGTAAGGGGGCACCTATATGAATGATGTACATCAAAATGCATATATGGAAATGCCACAATGAAAATCATGTCAGAATGAATCATGTTAAGGTGTACATTAAAATTTTCCAATAAAAAAAAGAAAGAAGATCCAATCAAATGTGGAAATTATTGAACAATATCATTAATATCTCATGCAAATAAAATTTTGCTAAAGATCATTCAGAAGTGACTGCAGCAGTATATTGACAGAGAACTGCCAGAAAATCAAGCCAGTTTCTGAAGAGGATGTGGTACCAGGGGCATCATTGCTGATGTCAGATGCATACTAGTGAAAGCAGAGAATACCAGAAAGATGTCAGTTGTTGTTGCTAGGTGCCATTGAATCAGTGTTCAATTCATAGCTACCCTACTTAAAACAGGCAAAACACTATTGTCAATGCTTTTTTGCTATTCATGTGACTGATTGTTTTTTGGGAATGGGTTGCAGGGTACTTCTCCCAAGCCTACAGCACCTGGTATTGCCAGGCAGTCTCCCACCAAGTACTAAGCAGGCTGGAGCCTGCCTAACTTCTGAGATCTGATGTGATAGGATGCCACAGTGGCACGGCTGCAGGCCAAAAGATGTCTGTCTATGTTTTATTGACTATGCAAAGGCATTTGACTGTGTGGATCACAACAAATTATAGATAACAGTGAAAACAATGGGAATGCCAGAATATTTAATTGTACTCATGAGAAATCTGTATATGGACCAGGAGGTAGTCATTGGAACAGAACAAGAAAACACTCCTTGGTTCAAAGTCAGGAAAAGTGTGTGTCAGGGTTGTATCTTTTCACCATACCTCTTAAATCTCTATGCTGAACAAATAATCTGAGAAGCTGCACTTTATGAAGACAAATGTAGAATCAGGATTGGAGGAAAATTCATTAACAACCTGCATTATGCAGATGACACAACTTTGCTTGCTGACAGTGAAGAGGATTTGAAACATTTGCTGATGAAGGTCAAAGAACACAGCCTTCTTTATGGATTGTGCCTTACAACTAGGTCAGTGAGCAACTTCATGATAAACAGAGAAAAGATTGAGGTTGTCCAAGATTTTGATTTACTTGATTCTACAGTCAACACCCATGGAAGCAGCAGTCAAGAAATCAAAATATGTACTGCACTGGGAGAAGCTGTTGCAAAAGACCTCCTTAAAGTGTTGAAAAGTAAAGACATCACATTGAAGATGAAAGTGTGACTGACTGATGCCATGGTATTTTCAGTCACATCATATGCTTGTGAAAGTTGGACATTGAATAAGGAAGACAAGAGAAGAATTGATGTTTTTGAATTATGGTGCTGGAGATGAATATTGAATATACCATGTATTGCCAAAAGAATCAACAGATCCATCCTAGAAGAAGTGCAACCAGAGTGCTGTTTGGAGGCAAGTATGGTTAGATTGCATCTTACATATTTTGGACATGTGGTCAGGAGGGACAAATCCCTGGAGGAGGACATAATCTTTGGGAGAGTGGTAGGTCAATGAAAAAAAGGATGATCCTCAACTAGATGGATCGATACAGTGACTGCAACAATGGGCTTAAACATAAAAAAAAAAAAAGATTGTGTGCATAGCAAAACATAGGGGAGTGTTTTGTTCTGTTGTACACAGGGTCACTATGAGTCGGACCTGACTCAATGGCATTTGACCCCTATTTATAGGCCTTTGGAAAGTAATTACAAATAGGCAGTTCAGTAATTAGAATGCCCATGAATGAGTCCTATAGCTTTATAAAAGGGGGGGAAAAAGCAGATATACCGATGTAAACACATGTGTTTCCTGTCTCCTGCCATGTCTGGACTCTGCCAACACGAAGGCCATCATAAGAGTTGAGTAAATGCCCATGCTATGGCCTTGAAACTCCAAAACTGTGAGCTACATAAACATATTTTCTTGGCAAAGTTAGCTTGACTCAGGTATTTAGTTATAGTAATGAAAACTGGACTGACACACAGACTTCCTTTGCAGACCAGTGGAAGAATCAACTTAAGTAGAAATGATAATACAATTTACAAGCATGACATTAGCTCTCTACCTCCCAGTGCACTAAAATAAATTCCAAATAGATCAAAGGTCTAAATGAGACAGGCAAAGTATAAAACTTCCAGAAATCCATACAGGAAAATTTTTTGGCTTTGGAGCCAGAAAGGATTTCTTATGTTGTTGTTAGGTGCCGTTGAGTGGGTATTCGACTCATAGCAACTCTCATAGGGTTTTCAATGGCTGTTTCAGGATTGCCTTGGGAGTGGATTGTCAGGTCCTTCTCCTATTTTTGCGGTGCTGGGAATTGAACTCAGGACCTCAGAGACTGCAGCACAGCACTCTACCAACTGAGCTAAATCCCAGCTCTAGGATTTCTTATAGAAGATCCAAAAAATCCTAAAAAATATAAGTCAAAAGACTAAAGTTGACAGCCAAAGCAATATGAGAAGACCAAAGTCTGAGGACTCACATTTCCCAATTTCAAACCTGTATAAAGTTACAAGTAATGAAAGGACCCATACTTCCCAATTTCAAACCTGTGTAATACAAAATAAAGTTGCTTAGTACTGTGGTATATGTCTGTAATCCCAGCACTCAGGATGCTGAAGTAGGAAGACCTTGAGTTCAATATCAGTCTGGGTTACATAGCAAGATTCTGTCAGAAAGAAAGAGAGAGAGAGGGAGAGGGGAAAGAGAGAAAGGAAGGGAGAAAGCTAAAAGAAAGAGAAAGGATTTCTGAGGGAAGATGGCGGACAGATAATGCACGCCTTCTGTCCCAGAGTAGAGGGAAGCCTTGATTAGGGGTTTGAAACTCACATTGAATAGATAGAAACAGTGATAGTTTAGATTGGGAGATAGAGGATGAAGCGGGGCGAACACTGAAATTGAGGATTTGGCTTCAGAGGAGCTACACAGTGGACAGTAGCTGAACCGCCATTCCACCATTTTGCCATCACACAGATGGTGAATAGAATCCCAGAGACTCGGAGATTTCTCGCACACACCCATGGGGGCTGGACCCAACACGGAATGCAACCTTGACATCACACTGTCACCCTGCCCACAGGACACAAACTACAAGTTTCGGGTGAGTCAGTTTGAAGTGGCACATGGAATCGCCATCTGTAGAAGCACACGTCCTGCAGCCTGAGACGCTGGGCTGTTGTAGGACCCTCACACAAGAAAATAGAAATCAGATCGCGGAGGGAACTGGGAAACCTGTGCCAGCGGTACGCGTCCAGAGCTGAGACATGACTCCCTCCCTCCTGTTGTGGTGGGACAGTGTGCAGACGCAATCTCCACAGACATATGGGCACACGTACACCCGGATCCTAGACACACCAGAGGTGATCCTAAGTCATCCCACTTCACCGTGGAGTAGCCTGGGGTCTATGGAGGTGACTGAGCCCCACTCGGACAAAGTGCTCCTTTTCGGCAGAGCCTAGCGGCACAATTAGAGCAGTTTCGAGCGCAATTGCCGCAGATGAACAGACCTGCTGCAGATTCCCTCTGAGGCAGTTGGATATCATCCCGCCCACAAGAGGATATGGTCCTCCCAAGTGGTCTCCCAAGTGGATGGAAAGCCCTGCAATAAAAAAATCCATGATAGCAACCATATTCCCTCCATGCTGTAGGCTTTGGGGTGGAAATCTCTGACTTGGGGAACTGGCGCCTGAACTATGTGGGACAGGGAGAGCTCCAGGGAGGAACCCACAGGTTCCACTGCCTCTTGAACAATACAATAGAAACAAAGTATTTCGTGGAACAGCCTCTTTGGGCACTCAGTGTCCCACTTAAACCCAGGACATTGTGGGATGGTCTGCCATATCTACTGGATAGAACTAGCAGGAGCTCTATACACTAAGCCAGCCTGCTTCTGTGGATTGTGTGAAAACACTGCCACCCTGAGTTCTGTAGGGAGCACTGCTTCCTGCAGTATTGACTTCACCCAGTGGAACTGGGTGTCTACAGTTCAGATTCCACCTGCAAGAACATAGAAGGGCTTTTTTTTTTTTTTTTATGGGGGTTTGAACCCAGGGTCTTGCGCCTGCTTGCTTTGTAGGTGCTGGGCCACAGCACTGCGCCCCCAGCCCATATTTTTTACTTTTTGAGACACGGTCTTGCTGGGTTGCACAGACTGCCTCTGATTTCAGGCTTGCAATCTTCCTGCCTCCACCCCTCTGGGAGTGAAGCCACTGGGAGTGAAGGCGTGCACCACCACACCTGTCTACAAGTGTTTTTATATGTGTATGGGAGCGTATATGTGTGAGGTTTTTTTTTCTTTCTATTTTTCTTCCTTTCTTCTTTCACTCTCTTCCCTTTTTCTATTCTCCTTCTCTTTTTCTTAAGCTATATATGTGTCTTTGTTTTAATTACCCTTAAGTCTTAACCTTAATTTTAATTTTGACAGTAATTTCTATTAGCCTCTGTCGTCTACCTCCTCTTTCGCCCTCTTCTGTCACCAGATCCCCCCTTTCACACCCCACAAAAGAGAAACAGTATCTATCACCTCCCTATCCCCTAGCCCCTTTGGAGTTGGGCTGGTGGACAAGAGTGAGAACCACACAGACCAAAAATCCAAGAATCTACCCAGCTTACAAACTCAAATAAACACCAGAGATTCAGCACCACACAATCTCAAAGGAATAACAGAGGGAGAAGTTCTGCACACTCAGGAGAGAAGAATTCTATTTCCTGGACCATATTATGGGCAAACAAAGTAAACCTACAAAAAACACAAAGGGGAAGGATGGATCTGAAGGCCCCACAGACCTAAGCCGCCCAACAAATAACTCCAAGGACTCTCCATTCTTAGAGATCTCTGACTTGTAATTTAGAGTCATGGTTATAAACATGTTAAGAGAAATTAAAATGAACACTACAAGCAAGGTTGAAATCCTTGAAAAGAAAATATCTCACTTGGAGTCCATTCTATCATCCCAGTTAGAAATGATAAGGAAGAACCAAGCAACTCTCATTGAAAGACAAACAAAGTTAACTGAATTGAATTCGGCTAAAGAATCCTTTTCATCGAGACTGGATGAATCTGAACTGAGGATTTTTGATTCCGAAGATGCCATAAATGAACTTAAATACAAACAGTCAGAAATGGAATCAATGATAAAGGTATTTTAAAAAGATTTCCAGGAGAATTCCGATAGAATGAACAAACAAAACTTAAGAATTCAGGGCATCCCTGAAGGAGAAGAAAGATCCACCAGAGGCCTTCAAAATCTAGTAAATGATATCCTCAAGGAAAACCTCCCAAAGATAGTACAGGATATGGATATATACACCACTAAGACATTCAGGACTCCTTTGAAGGCTGATTTAAATAGGTCATCCTCGAGACACATCATTGCTCGCATGCTGTCATTAGAGACCAAGGAAGCTATCCTGCAAGCAGCAAAACAGAAACCCCTTATTAATTATAAAGCAAAACCTATAAAATTACTGCAGACTTCTCTATATCAACATTGAAAGCTAGAAAGGAATGGACACAGGTGATTCATATTAAAAAAAAAAAAAACCTCCAACCAACACTAATATATCCAGCAAAATTATCTTTGATAATAGATGAGGAGTATAAGACATTTAATGACATTGAAGCATGTAAATGATATGCAACCACCAAACCAGCACTGGAGAGGATTATAAATCAATTACCACATCCAGGAGAGATAAGACAACCCTATAAAGGAAATCAAAGAACTGGTTAGCTGAAATGAGTGCAACCCAAGAAAGGACCAAAGCAAACAGGATTCATAAATCAGTAACAGGTAATGATTGGATATATAACAATAAATGCTACTCAATAACCACTATTAATGTAAATGGTCTTAACTCTCCAATAAAGAGACAGAGACTGGCTAATTAGATGAAAAAACACAAACCATCAATATGTGGTATTCAAGAAACTCATCTAATTCACAAAGATTGGAATAAACTGAGAGTTAAGGGCTGGGAAAATGTATAACTAGCAGGGGGGGGGGACAAAAGAAAGCAGATGTTGCAATTCTAATTTCAGATAGATTAAATTTCATTCCAAAACTAATTAGAAGAGAAAAAGGAGAACATTACATTTTAATACAAGGAAAAATTGATCAAGAATCAATAACACTCCTGAATATTTATGCCCCAAACATAGGGACACCTAGCTTTATAAGACAAAACTTATGGAATATAAAGAACTTTATTGGACCAGAATCAATAATAATGGGAGACTTCAATACCCCACTTTTATCAAGAGAAAGGTCATCAAAAGGAAAAATCAACAGAGAAACGTCAAATCTAATCTCCACCCTAAACCAGTTGGATCTCACAGATATATACAGAATATTTCATCCACATGATGAGGAATACAGATTCTTCTCAGCTCGATATGGAACGTTTTCTAAGATAGATCATATGCTAGTCCATAAGAACTCCCCAACAAATACAAAAAAAGTGGAAATTATCCCTTGTTCCTTATCAGATCATAATGGGATAAAATTGGAGCTCAAGAGCAAAAATAATTCCAGAAACTTTACAAACTCATGGAGACTGAATAATACACTGCTGAATGACCGATGGATTGTTGATGAAATCAAATTGGAATTTAAAAGTTCCTACAATCAAATGATGATGGAAACACATCATACCAAAACATATGGGATACAGCAAAGGCAGTTTTAAGAGGGAAGTCTATAGCATTAAGTGCCTTCATCAATAAAATAAAGAAGAGCCAAATAAATGACCTAATGACACATCTTAAGACACTAGAAATCCAACAAAAAATCAATCCTAAAAGGAACACACAAAAGGAAATTACAAAAATAAAGGCAGAAATATCTCAATTAGAATCCAAAGAGATAATTCAAAAAAGTCAATAAGACTAAGAGCTGGTTCTTTGAAAAGATTCATAAAACAGACACCCCTCTGGCTAATGTCATCAAAAAGAAAAAGGAAAAATCTAACATAGTATGGCTTATGAAAGACAATGGGTCCATAACCACCGACTTCAATGAAATACAGAAAATTGTCAGGGATTGCTACAAGAAGACTGTATTCCCAAAAATATGAAAATGCCGAAGAAATGGACAAATTTATTAACACGTATGACCTACCAAAGCTAACCCCAGAAGACATAACTGACTTAAACAAGCCCATTACATATACAGAAATAGAAAAGGTAATTAAAAGTCTCCCAACAAAGAAGAGCCTAAGTCCTGATGGATTCACAGCAGAATTTTACCAAACTTTTAAAGAAGATATAATACCTGTCTTCCTCAAATTATTCCAAAGAATAGAAATGGAGGGAACACTCCCAAAACATTCTATGAAGCTACCATCACCCTGATACCTAAACCAGGAAAAGATTCATCTAAGATCCATCTCCCTTATGAATCTAGATGCAAAAATATTCAATAAAATTCTGGCAAACAGAATCCAGCAGCATATAAAAAAGATTATTCACCATGACCAAGTGGGATTTATACCACAGATGCAAGGCTGGTTTAACATATGGAAATCAATTAATGTAATCCAGCATATCAAGAAACTGGCAAACAAAAACCACATGATCAACCCAATTGATGCTGAAAAGGCCTTTGACAAAGTGCAACACCTTCTCATGATAAAAACACTGGAGAAGATAGGTATAACAGACAAATACCTTAATTTCATAAAAGCCATTTATGACAAACCTACAGCCAAGATTATATTAAATGGAGGAAGACTGAAGCCATTTCCTCTTAGATCTGGAACAAGACAAGGATGTCCTCTCTCTCCTATTCTATTTAACATAGTAATTGATGTCCTGGCCAGGGCAATCAGACAAGAGAAAAAAATCAAAGGGATACAGGTTGGCAAGGAAAAGGTCAAGTTATCCTTATTTGCAGATGATATGATCCTATACCTGAAAGACCCCCAAAACCTCAACCAGAAAACTGCTAGAACTACTTAACTCCTTCAGCAAAGTCGCAGGCTACAAAATTAACACACAAAAATCAGTAGCTTTTCTTTACACCAATTCCAAACAGGAAGAGAAGGAAATTTCAGGAAAAATAACATTCATGATAGCCCACCAGAAAATTAAATACCTTGGAATCAGTCTAACCAAAGACCCTTCAGATCTCTACAAGGAAAATTTCAAAACATTAAAGAAAGAAATAGCAGAGGACACTGAAAAATGGAAATTCCTCCCCTGCTCCTGGATAGGGAGAATTAATATTGTAAAAATGGCTATCCTACCAAAAGAAATCTATAGATTTAGTGTAATACCCATTAAAATTCCACTGACTGACTTTACAGAAATAGAAAAAATGATCCAAAAATTCATATGGAACCACAAAAGACCACATACAGCCAAAACACTTTTAAGCTGCAAATCTAATACAGGTGGAATCACAATCCCTGACTTCAAGCTATACTACAGGGCAGTGGTTGCAAAAACAGCTTGGTACTGCACAAAAATAGGCGCGAAGATATCTGGAACAGAAGAGAAGACCCAGAAATACCTCAACACACCTATGGCCACCTGATTTTTGACAAAGGAGCAAAGCAAGTAAACTGGAAAAAGGACAGCCTTTTCAACAAATGGTGCTGGGAAACATGGTCATCCAGATGCAGAAAAATGAAAGCTGACCCACATCTCTCAATATACACAACAGTTAACTCAAAATGGATAAAAGATCTCAACATAAAACCAGAAACTTTAAAACTTATAGAAGGCAAGATAGGCAATCCACTTCATCATATAGGCATAGGAAAGTATTTCCTTAATAGGACTCCAATTGCTCAAGAAATTGCAACAAGAATAGATAAATGGGATTACATGAAATTAAAAAGCTTCTGCACAGCAAAAGAAACAATTAACAGAGTCAAGGAAACCCCCACAGAATGGGAAAAAATCTTCGCATTTTATACATCAGACAAAGGTCTAATTACCAGAATTTATAAAGAACTCAAGAAAAAAAAATTCCAAGAAAACAAATAACCCAATACACAAATGGGCAAAGGAACTGAATAGACAGTTCTCAAATGACGAGGTCCATAAAGCCATGAAACACGTGAAAAAATTCTCAATATCCCTAGCCATTAGGGAAATGCAAATTAAAACAACGCTGAGATTTCACCTTACACCAGTAAGAATGGCCAAGATCAATAAAACAAATAACAACAAATGCTGGTGAGGTTGTGAGGAAAAGGGAACACTCTTACATTGTTGGTGGAGCTGTAAATTGGTCCAACCATGGAAGAAATCAATATGGAGGTATCTTAAGAAACTAAAAATAGATCTACCATATTACCCAGCCATAAAACTATTGGGAATTTACCCAAAGGGAGATTTGTCATCATACCACAGAGACACCTGCATCTCCATGTTCAATGCAGCACTTTTGACAATAGCAAGGATATGGAATCAACCAAAGTGCCCTTCAACAGAAGAGTGGATAAAAAAAACTATGGTATGTATACACAACAGAATACTACTCAGCAATCAAGAAAAATGAAATAAGGTCATTTGCAGCAAAATGGATGGAATTAGAGAAAATTATTTTAAGTGAGAGAACACAAGCTCAGAAAGAGAAACATCACATGTTCTCACTCATATGTGGGAGCTGAATCAAAATTACAAGAAGGAAAAATCCTATTCAAAGGTCTGATCAAAATAAAAGGGAAAAAATAGCTAAGAATGGTGTCAATATAAATGGTTTAGAAAATGCATGCAATTGTTCTGACAAGATAAAAACAAAGTTCAGTACAGGAAAAGTTTCTATCTTAAACAGAACTGGAACCCAAGGACATATATAAAAATAATACCAAGTAAATGATAGAGAAGACTTAGATGGGGAGGGTGGGATGGGGGGGAAGCATACAAGAGGGTAAGGGGGAACCTATATGAATAATGTACATCAAAATGCATATATGGAAATGTCACAATGAAAAGCATGTCAGAATGAATCACATTAAGGTGTACATTAAAAATTTCCAATTAAAAAAAAAGAGAGAAAGAAAGAGGAAAAAACAGAAAGAAAACTATAATTGAGTCTTGTACAAATTTCCTAAAACCTTTTTGCTCATACCTGAGTTTATACTAATGCGATGGCTCCGGGTAAGCATACACAGGGTGGATATATTGAACAAATGGATGATTCATTTCCAGGGAAGGATGGAGTAAGATTGTGTGAGATTTCATCACAGTACTTATAAGTTATTTATAAATTTATTTATAAAACTTATAAATTATTTATTTCTAGAATTTTCTATTTAATATTTTTGGACTATGATTGCACAGCAATACCATGAATAAGGTGAGACTACTATACATCATCAAAAAATAGAGAGATAACCAGGCATGATGGCAAAAGCCTGTAATCACAGCACTCAGGAGGCAGAGGCAAGAGGATCTTGAGTTTGAGGCCAACCTCCACCACCTAGCAAGATCTTGTCTCAAACAATAATGACAACAACATAGATTTTTTAATTAAAAAAGACAAAAGTGTTCACATAATGTTAGAAAATACTGGTTGTGGGTGACAAATCAAGCCCTCTAGCAGAGGGAGAGATGCAAATGTTGGTTGTCAAATAAGGCCCAAAGGCATATGGGCAGGGCACCAATAGCATCTGCTGCATAGGCTCACACTTTCCTCAGTGGGATTAAGCAGTTAGTTCCAAGTTTTAGTTTGGGTTTCCCTAGAAAGAGAGCTTAGGACAAAAGGCTTATGTGCTATTACTTTATTAGGGAGAGCAAGTCAAAGGAACAGGAATAAGAGAAAAGGAAGTGAAACTGAAGAAGAATGAACCAACATGAAATTGCATTGTGGAGATGACCATTATTAAATGTTGATTGCTTGGTTTCTTGGATAGTCCTTAAGCTTTAAAAAGTCCTTGGAATTTTGTACCTGAAGACTTAAAAAGTATCTGAGTAAAAAATAAATAAGTCACTGGTTTCTACTCACTCGTAATTAGGTGATGTGTGTAAATTAAGACTCTCTTAGACCTCATTCTTAACTCAGGTTCCCTTTAATCAACATCCAACTCATAATTGGTAGTAATGAATAGCAGGAATAATTGGAATCCACAGAATAATAGCTATCATTTTGTAACTATAAGGCAGTTTTAAATAATGTCTAATCTTCACAAAGTAGTTTTGTTAGACTGATTGTATAAATGCCAACAACTGAGATTCAGCTAACTTAAGAAACTTGGCCAAGGTCACATATTAGTAAATAGCAGAACAGGTTTCAAAACCAGAGTTCTTTTTTTTTTTCCCTCTAAAAACAATGCTCTTTCTATTATACCATAATGCTTCTTAGAAGGCAGGCTTGATATTCTTGGATCTCTTCTTAGGCAATACTTTTCAAAATTTATTTTTTAAGTAAGTCATTAATAAACACATAGTTCAAAATGCAGTAAATACAATGGAATATCCAGTGAAAACTCCTGGGGTTTTTCCTTTTCCTTTTTTCTTTTCTTTTTTTTTTCCCCCCCAATACTAGGAGTTTCAATCCAGGGCCTCACACATGCTTTTTCTATTTTTCCCCTTTATTGGAGAAGTAAGAGTAATACAGCATTTGCTTTTTCCATTATGCAAATATTACATCACTTTTGGTTACACTTTTATGAACTTAGAAGGTTTATGGAGACTTTCGACTAATATATAGTAAAACTCATATGCATATTTGGGCTATGTTCCCCTATTTTTCCCATGTTACTCATGAAGTTGCATCATTTACATTGAGATTTTCAGCCCCTCCTTTATCCCTTTACATTTGCAAGTGCTCTACCATGGAGCCTCACCCCCAAGCCCATTTTTCACTCTTTTATCTTGAGACAGGGCCTTACTAAGTTACCCGGCTGCCTCTGACCTGGACCCCACAATCCTCCCAGCTTTGCCTCCCCATTCGCTGGGATTACAGGCATGAGCCTGGCTTCTTTTCTTTTGCCTTTGCTGTGCTGGGGCCTCATGCATGCTAGGTAAGCATTGTACCACTGAGCTGTGTTCCCAGACCTAAAATTCCTTTTCTCTGCCTACCAGTCAAGGACTACCAGTGTTACAGGTCTCTTGTGTATCTTTCCAAAACTGTTCATGGTAAGTATAAATATTATTTTCCCCCTTTCACAAATGTACATATACACTATTCATACCTTGTTTTTTTCCCCACTTAATGTATTTTGTAACTCACATCCATATCCTTACATAAAGCTTAGCCAACACTCTGAAATTCTCTCATCACTAAGCTTATTGGTAAAGAATATAGGATAGATTATGCTAACATTTGCTTACCATTTCCCTTCTCCTACTTACTCACTGGGATTGGGTTTAGGTCAGTTGATAGAGTGCTGCTCTGCATTCTCTGAGCCCCTGGGTTCAATCCCCAGCATTGCAAAAATGGGCAAAGGATATGGCAGCCCACTCCCCCCCAAAGAAAACAACCCTGAAACAATCAGTCATTGAAAACCCTATGAATAGTAGAGAAGCAGTGAAATAGTGCCCGCATAGTACAATGTTGGGTAGTATTTCATTCTGCTGTACTTAAGGCCACTAGGAGTCAGACTTGACTCAACGGCAACTAACAACAACAACAATACTTATTCACTACTGAAAGAATGAAAAGAAGCAAAATGTCTGAGAACTGAGCAACAGGATAGGAATAAGAAATATGAAATAACCATAAGCTGAACACGGCTCTTTATCAAAAGGCCTTTGTTGTTTTTGTTGTTTGGTTGACTTGCCTCTAATTCATCTGTAATTGTCAGACATATTTCACAAAATAATTGCTATTACGTTTGTACATCTTTTTGTTCATACTCATGAGTGGAATGTGAGTATATCTTTGTCTTTTTGGCATCATGGACCATTTGGGCCCAAATGTTCCAAGCAGAGAAGACTGTTGTGAATATGAGTGGCAAATCTAGATCTTGTTCTCCAAACTTTATGGTCCTAAAGTTTCTATCACATTATATAACACTTGATTGCATTTAGTCTAATATTTTTCACTGAGCTTTTTTTTTTTTTTTTTTTTTGTGTGTGGTACTGGAGGTTGAACCCAGGGCCTCATGCTTGCATGCTTTGCAAGTGCTGGACCACTGAGCTGCACCCCAGCCCATTTTTTTACTCTTTGAGACAGGGTCTCGCTAAGTTACACAGACTGCCTCTGGTCTCAAACTTGCAGTCCTCTTGCCTCTGCCTCCTGAGTCACTGGAATTACAGGCATGTGCCACCATGCCTGGCCACTGATCTTTTCTTTTGTATAGTAAATTAAAATACCCAAATTTGAGGATAGAGCCCACATTATGTGGCATGGTTCTAAGCCAAAGCAGGTGCATGTTAGTAAGCATTAGAGGATAGAAGATAAATATGGTGATCCCCATAGTTTCTCCTGCATTGATAAGAGGTCAAGATAATTGTTGGCATGCACAGAGAGGTGAGGATAGAATAAAATTGGAAGCTTTCACATCATATGTTTGCGTATCTACCACACTCCCTTGTCAACATTCAGTTAGAGGAAAGGAGTGGGAAATACATATTTTTAAAAAGCCCTCTAGGTTATTCTCATGTCCTTATGTTCTTCTGTCCTTATGCCCCTGGTTCCTAATGTTAACTAGGAGAAAGGAAAGACACAAAGACAAGTGCAAATATCAAATCTGCTTCTAATTCAAGTTATTACACAATTTTTATATTGAATACTTAAATAGATTGTCAGACTAAATAAAATAACAAATATAATGACATCCTCTTTACAAGAAAGACATCCAGAACATAAAGTAGATAGAAAAGTTTAAAATTTTGAAAGGATAGGAAAATATACATACATGTAATTACTAACCAAAAGATAGCTTTGTTGTTGTTGCTAGGTACCCTCAAGTTGGGTCCAACTCATAATGGCCCTACTTACAACAGAACAAAACACTACTCAAGACTGTGCCATGCCCATGATCTTTTTTATGTTTAAGCCCATTGTTGCAGTCACTGTATCAATACATCTAGTTGAGGGTCTTCCTTTTTTGGTTGACCTGCCACTCTCCAGGAATTGGTCTCTCCTAACAACATGTCCAAAATTCATAAAGAGCAGTCTATTCTTGTACTTCTTCTAGGACAAATCTTTTGGTTCTTTTGGCAGTCCATGGTATATTCGATATTCATCTCCAGCACCATAATTCAAAAGCATCAATTCTTCTCCTATCTCCCTTATTCAACATCCAACTTTCACAAGCTTATAATGTAACTGAAAATACCATGGCATCAGTAAGGCATACCTTTGTCTTCAATATGACATCTTTACTTTTCAACACTTTAAAGAGATAAGCTTTTCCCAGTGCAGTGTGTCTTTGATCTCTTGACCACTGCTTCCATGAGTGTTGACTATAGAACCAAGTAAAGCAAAATCATGAACAACCTCAATCTTTTCTCTGTTTATTATGAAGTTGCTTACTGGCCTAGTTGTAAATATTTTTGTTTTCTTGGTGCTGAGGCGAAATCCATATGTGTTCTTTGATCTTCATCAGCAAATATTTTAAATCCTCTTCACTTTCAGCAAGCAAAGTTGTGTCATCTGCATAACACTGGTTGTTATTGAATCTTCCTCCAATCCTGGATCCACATTTGTCTTCATAAAGTGCAGCTTCTCTGATAATTTGCTCAGCATAGAGATTGAAGAGGTATGGTGAAAAGATACAGCCCTGACACACACCCTCCCTGACTTTAAATCAGGCAGTGTTTCCTTGTTCTGTTCCAAGGACTGCCTTCTGGTCCATGTACAGATTCCTCATGAGTGCAACTGTTATCTATAATTTGTTGTTATCCACACAGTCAAATGTCCTTGCACAATCATCTTTCTGGTATTCTCAGCTTTCGGCCAATATCCATCTGACATCCGCAATGGTTCCATGCCCTCTTCTGAATCTGGCTTGATTTTGTGGCAGTTCCCTGTCAATATACTGCTGCAGTCACTTTTCAATAACCTGTAGCAAAATTTTACTTGCATGAGATATTAATAATATTATTCAATAATTTCTGCATTTGGTTGGATCCCCTTTCTTGAGAATAGGCAAAAATATGGATCTCTTCCAGTCAGTTGGCCAGGTAGTTGTTTCCAGATCTCTTGGCATAAACAAGTGAGCACCTCCAGTTCTGCATCTTTGTTGAAACATCTCAATTGGTCAAAAGACAGCTAGTGTGGCATATTAATATCAGAGAAAATGAACCTTAATGCAAAAAAGCATTACTAGATATGAAGAGGGTCAAATTTTTCAGTAGGAAAAGTCCAGCCCCAGATGATTTACTAGGCAAGTTTCATCAAATAGTCAAGAAGTAAATAATTCTGGGGTTAGGAATATAGGTTAGTGGTAGGGCATGTGCTTTCCATGCACAAGGCCCTGCTCACATTCTTCAGACACTATGTGGCAATACAACATGAACTCATCCACTTTTGCCTTTTTCCAATCCAAGTCAGGGATGCAGACCTTGACATCAGGGACATCTTAGCAGAAATGAGACTTTAGGCATGACTTGCTCTTACAAAATTGGGCAACACAAGGTGGGGCAGTGGCACTGGGCAGTGGCCCATGGGAACATCAGGATCTTTGGTGGTACACTAAAGAAAAAGAAATGGAAAGTAATTCTTAGTGCCTGGTAAGACAAATCCCTCTGAGACAGATCAGAGGGACTCAACTCTCCCTAAAAGTATTTGGCTAGGGGTTAAGCATTGTTAAAACCCATCAGGAATGTTAATTTCCTAAATCTTTATTGTAAGCACCGTTTAATTATTTTTTTCCTGTTAACAAGCAAAGCAATTGAGAGCTGGCCATTTTGCTCCTTGAATGACAGCTGACAGACCCTTTGCTTGTGCCTTGCTGCCTCGGGCAGGGAACTATTAGCCAAGCAACATCTCCTTTGGCAACTTGGCCAGACTGCCCTTAGGATAGTCTGACTGTTTTGAAGACTACAGGATCATTCTGAGGAAACTTCATTCCTGCTGCCTGGACCTCTACAGCCATGGCTGCTGCTGAAGCCACAAGGCCAGCTTCAGGAGGCCTTGCTGTAGTCACAACCACTCCAGGCAATTTGCATCAGCTTTGAAAGACTCCACTGTGGAGAAGACAAGTATCGCTGAAATCTAGATGGTCCTTGCTTACCGGGTAGCTGTTATCACTCAGGCCAGGGTAGGAAGCACCTTCCCAGTGACTCAGCAAAAAAGTATGTGATTCGGCAATGCGAGGCTTGTGATTGGTTCATAAGTGAGGCTTAGGATTGGTGCATATGTAAGGCTTGTGATTGGTGGACCTGAAAACTATTGCATAAGCAATTCTGTGATTGGCGGAATTATGCAGTCCAACCCCTAGCATGCCATGCACCTTTTCTAGCTATATAAAGCAGGCTATTTCTCAGTCTTATGGGATTAGTCTGGGAGAGTTCTCTCCTGTGTACTACTCCCAAATGTTTCAGCATTATGCCTAATAAAGGCTTTTTCGGATGATCTCATGGCCTACTTGTGGTCTTTATCACAGGTAGAGCAGGCTAGGCAGGTTACAGGAAGAGTAGACAAGATCCTGAAGCTCCTCGCCCCAGCAGCAGCACTGATAACAGCAGCAGCAAAGAGGAGGAGGCCAAAGAGCTCCAGAGAGCAATCAGGAACAGAGAGACTGCAAAGAGCCAAGACTGCAAACCCTGGTCACTGGAAGAGTTCCAGAGAGCTGCCAATGGTTAAGAGCCAACAGTCCCAATAACCAAAGCTTGGGAGCTGTAAAACAAGCTGCTGTTAGGAGCCAAGGGTCCTAGTACCCAAAGCTCATGAGCTGCAATACTAGCAGCTGAGTGCAGGGCCACTGGCATTTGAAGCTCAGAGCAATAAGCCTCTGACTGGAGCACTTAGAGCTATAAGTCTCTGGCTTTAACAGCTTGGAGCCATAAGACCCTAGTTCTCACGGCCTAGAGCTACAAGCCTCAGGGTTTGTAAACCCAGCCCATAAGCCACTGGTTGCTAACACTAAGGGAAATACTTGCCTATTTGTGATTCCATTGGAATAAACCAAAAGAAACCTTGGACATCTGTTTGTGACACCTTTACCTAGTAGGTTTGGGTTTTTTGTTGCCTCAGCCTTGGTCACACAGAGGTCCTCTCCACTCTCATAGTTGAAGTTTCAATAAGGGGTAGGAGTGTAGCGGAATATGCAGGCTGAGAATGTACGCCACCTGCTTTTCAACCTTGCTTGTGCCTTCAAGTCCTTGGGTGCAGTTTCAGATGTGTTGATGCTATTTCATTGCTGGCCGTGTCTCAGGTTATACCTATGCGGATCAGAAAGCACTCACTTCATGGCACTATGTGGTCTGCTGGTGGTTTCTTCCCAGAGATGAATAAATATCTCAAGAGTTGAAATGTTAAACATATCCATTTTGTAATTATTTGTTGAATGCCCACTTTATGCTAGCACTGTGGATATAGTAGTGATCCAAATAGACAAAGGGCCTGTTCTTACAACAGTTATATTCTAGACTATCAGAAGGAAAATAGTTATTTTTGTTGTTGAGTGCAATGCTTTGCTACAAAATGCTGAGGACTTTCCACATGATTTAAGGAAATTTTGTCCTTTATTGATCTTTGTGCTGTACATTTAAAATATTTTTTAAGACATGTGGTAGTCCATTTTTCATTACTATAATATATTTCTTTGAGAAAGACTACTTAGGAAGAAAAAGAGGTTTATTTAACTCACAGTTTGGTATTTTGAGAATCCAAACAGCAAAGGTGTCCCGCCTGGGTGTGTTACCTAACAGTGGGTGGCAGTGGCAGATGGCAACAAAGGGAGCCCATGTGGCAGAAAGAAATCACAAAGCCAAACAGGAAGCCAGAGAGAGTGGGGAGGATGCACTCTTGTTGAACAACCCTCTAGGGAGAATTCCCAAGGAGCCCCAGATAACTACCATAACTTTCTCTGAGGGGATGTCCCTATTGACCCCCTCCCCCGCTGCACCTCCAGCAGCCCCACCTCTTAAAGGTTCATACCGTCTGTCTCCCAGCACTGCCTCCTGGGGACCAAGCCTTCAGCACATGACCCTTTGGGAAGACACACTTTTAAACCACATCCAAACCACAGCAACATGTTAATTTGAAAAAAATGCTTTCTTGCTAGAGAAGAAAACTTCAGCAAAGGCTAATGCTTTAATGTTTATGAGGACAAAAACCATCTGCATGATTGAAATCAAATTTCTGGCAGGCAAACCTGCAGGAGTGGATGAGGCTTCCACCAAAACTTCAACAGACTCTGAACATACCTGCCAACTTGTGTCCTTCCTGGATGTCCCTCACTGCAGAGAATTTGCCTCTCATTTGCTCAGTGTGTGAAGAGGACTGGTTAAAGCATAAAGTTTCCAATGTTATCATTGGAAACAATGTTATCATTGGAAAGCCTTTTTAAAATAAAAATACAAGCCATTTAATTTTTTTATTAATTAATTAACTTTGAAGCAAGGTCTTGCTGCGTAGCCCAGGTTAGTCTGAAACTTATTTTGCAGCCCACACTGGCATTAAACTCATGATCCTCGTGCCTCAGCCTCCCAAGTGCTGGGATTACGGGCACACACTACTGTGCCCTGAATACCGGCCATTTTATACAAACTAGAAGCACAAAGCCTGTAGCTGTACCACTGTGGCATCCGATCCTGTCAGATCTCAGAAGCTAAGCAGGGTAAGGCTTGGTTAGTACTTAGATGGGAGACCTCCTGGGAACACCAGATACTGTAGGCTTGGGAGAAGGACCTGGCAACCCACTCCCAAAAAATCAATCCACCATTGAAAACCCTATGAATAGCAGAGAAGCACTGACATACTGTTTTGCCTCTTGTATGTAGGGTTGCTATGAGTCAGATACCAACTTGACAGCACCTAAAAAGAAAGACAAAGAAGTGACTGAAAATTGCTCTTTTGGATAAATGTGTGCTGGCTTAGGGGAAAGTAGTGCAGGAATTTTTTTAAATTCATGTTTAAATTATTTTCCCTCACAGAGTGCAAAATAAAAATTACACAATATTATTATAAAAGCCTCAAGGTGAATGACTTTCATTGTTCACCTTAAATGCTGATGGGTGACTACAAAGTTAGCTTAATATTTAGCAGATTCAGGTAACAATGGAAACATTTGTAGGCAGCAAGATTGCTGTGAGTAGTATTTATCATGGGAACTATGAGTTGTTTGAGACTTTTCACTTACATGTCGTGGAAATTATAGTTGTGGTAAAAATTCATCATCAGATATCTTTCTCTCCTAAAATAGTTCTTGGACAAATATATTTCTTAGATTCTAACAGAGACTGACATACAAGTTCAATGAACATTTTAGCCCAATAAATGACTTAAATGGCTTACCTTTCCACTAGATTTTACCACTGTGACTTACCTTTACCTGTGACTTACTTCACCACTTTTCAAAACTTACAGCAAAATTAGGCCAAAATGATTGTACTGTGTCACTGCTGTTGCAATATTTGCTAAATAGTTTGCTAGAGATTGGTCTGCCATAGCTCTCAAAGATCAAAATAATATTGCTGTTTATATCTATATCTTTTTTTTTTTTTTTTTTTTTTTGCAGTCCCGGGAGTTGAACCCAAGGCCTCGTGCTTGTGTGCTTTGCAAGAGCCGTACCACTGAGCTGTACTCCCAGCCCATTGTTTTTACTTTTTATTTTGAGACAGAGGCTTGTTACATTACACCGACTGTTTCTGGACTAGAACTGACAATCCTTCTGCCTCCACCTCCCTAGTCACTGGGATTTTAAGTGTGAGCCACCGCACCCAGACTTATATCTATATCTTTATGTTATCCTGTTTTGTCAAAGTTCTATGACCCCCAAAAAGAGAAAAGAAACTGGATGCTAAACCAGGTATTTGGTATTGGCTCTTTTTATTTTGTCTACAGCCATACTACCCTGACATTTGATCCCATCTCTTCCCAGAAACTAAGCAGGGTCGGCCTTGTTACTACTTGGATGGAAGACTACCTGGGAATACCAGGTGTTATAGGGTTGGGAGAAAGACCCAGCAGCCCACTCCCAAAACAATCAACCATTGCAAACCCTATGAATAGTAGAGGAACACTGACAATAGTGCTGGGTATGTCACAGTGTTAAGGGAGTATTTCATTCTGTTGTGCGTAGGATTGCTGTGAGTCAGTATTGAACTCAACTGCAGCTAACAACAACGGTTCTTTATTTCAGTGTCCAAATTTGACACACTCTATAGCCAAACAAGATAAATGGGAAACTCTTTCCATCCCTGATGTTAAATAAAAAACCATTTAAAATATTAATACAAAAAGTGGATGTGGTGAGTAGATGCAAATTATCTTGCAAGTGGGTTGCTTCAGGAAATTAATGCCAGACTTCTCAAACTTGTCCATTCAAGTGCTTGGAGAAGCAGGAGAGCATGGAGGAAAGGTGATTGTCTTGGCACATCATTAGAATCAATTAAATAATTTACTGTCATGGTTTTGTTGTGATTTCCCCACCAGACTGGAAAAACACACTGAGGTTCATTTATTCCACAGCTGTATATTAGTCCCTAGTAAGTGCAAGGGTCTATGTTAGGTTCTGCGACTACAATGGTGAATAACTAAATACCTCAGAGCATTTAGAGGTAAATACTGTACTTTATCACCATTTTACATTACAATGAACTATCTCAGATTTGTAATTTGGGATATTGTCAGTGTCCAATGAATGAGAGCTTCAAAGATGATATTACTATATTCAAGTGTAAATACTGAAGCGATCTAGAGCCAGGCACAGTGGTGCACGTCTGTAATCCCAGCACTCAGGAAACTGAGGCAGGAGGTTTGATGCCAGTTTGAGGCCAGCCTAGTCTACTTAGTGAGTTCCAGGCCAGCCTAGAACTATACAATGAGACTCTGTCTTGAAAACTAATGACAACAAGAACAACAAAAAGCAGCTTGGCGCGGTGGCACACGCCTGTAATCCCAGCAGCTCAGGAGGCGAAGGTGGGAGGATCGCAAGTTCAAGACCAGAGGCAGTCTGGATAATTTAGCGAGACCCTGTCTCAAAAAGTAAAAAAATGGGCTGGGGGTGCAGCTCTGTGGTCCAGCACTTGGAGAGCATGCAAGCGCGAGGCCCTGGGTTCAATGCCCAGTACCAAAAAAAAAAAAAAAAAAAAGAGAGAACAACAAAAACCAAACCAAAAGTACCGAACAGATCCTGCTTTTTAAAAAAACAGTTTTAAAGACATGCCTGTAGCTGTACCACTGTGGCGTCAGATCCTGTCGGATCTTGGATGCTAAGCAGGGTCGGGCCTGGTTAATACTTGGATGGGAGACAACCTGGGAACATCAGGTGCTGTAGGCTTGGGAGAAAGACCTGGCAACCCACTCCCAAAAAACAATCTGCCATTGAAAACCCTATGAATAGCAGAGAAGCACTGACCATAGTGTTTCACCTGTTGTACATAGGGTCGCTATGAGTTGGGTACTGACTCAACAGCACCTAACAACAACAACAACAAAGAACATACTTGGGACAACTGCAAACATTTGGGTTTGAAATGGATATTAGGTGTTGGGGCATTGTTGTTAATTTTCTTAGGTGTGACAGTGACATAGGGTTTATGAAGGAGAACATCCTAGTGATTAAATGATATTTGGGGAAGTATTTGGGGGCAATATGTGACTTACTTTCAATGGTTCCAAAGTAAATATAGTTAGATAAAGAAGAATGTTAATACTAGTTAAATATAAGTGGTAGGTTTAAGAGTACTCCTTGTTCTATTCTTTCAATTTTGCTGGATGTTTGACAATTTTCAGGATCAAAATCCAGGGAAAACATTTTAGATCCTTTTTTTTTTCTTTTCCCTGTTAAAAACAAGTTATGTTATGTAATTCCCCTAGAGAATCCATTCCCAAAATATGAATTAGATATTGGAAACTGTACAAATCTAAGGAAGTTTCAGAAAAGGTTTTGCTGTTTTTCTTTTAGATCTAAGTTACATCACTCAAGAGTAAACTCAGATCTGAGTCAACACTATGAACTTTGTCGCAACAGTTACTAAATGTTTATTTGTCTGAACTTGGTTATACCCCGTACATTCACCTTTTCCAGAGGAATTGTGTCTTCATAGTTATCAACAAGATACTGTCACTTAAACTGGGCCTGTTGTCGGTGCATGCCTGTAATCCCAGTGACTCAGGAGGTGGAGCAAGGAGGCCAGAGACAGTTTGTGTAATTCAGCAACCCCCTGACTCAAACTAAAAAAATAAATAAATGGGCTAGTGGAGCAGTTCAATGGTAGAGCACTTGCAAAGTATATGTGAGGCCCTGGGTTCAACCCCCAAGTACCAGAAAAAAAAAAAAAAAGATCCTGCCACTTAGTCCATATAAATGCTTACAATATGGCACTCTAGGGGTTGGGGGGTAGGTCTAAGACTGTTAGAAGACGCAGTTTCACGTGGGGTAAAATATGATGAAGCTGAAGAATACAGTACAATTTAGAAACCATAAGCCAGGGACCATGTGCAAGCCTGTAATCTCAGCAATTTGGGAGGCTGAGGCAGGAGGATCACTAGTTCAAGGCCTGTGGCAGTCTGCACAACTTGGCAAGACCTATCTCAAAATAAAAAAATGAGAAAGGGGCTAAGAGTGCAGGTCAGTGGTAGAGCACTTGCCTAGCATGCGCAAGGCCCTAGGTTCAAGTCCCTAGTACTGAAAAAGGAAAGAATTAAAACAATGCAGTTCCAAAAGAGGTTATAAAGATGAAGATATCCCTAATATAGGTATGAAACAAAACTGCTGTAATAAACCAGATGGTGACATTGACTGGACATCCATAGACTTCACCCCTCTGCACACAGTAAGTTTTTCTACAAGTCAAAGTAGATTCGGGATGCCATGACTAGAAAATTTGTTGTTGCTATTATCCATGTTCCCAATTCAGGTTTTTTTTTTTCCCTGAAGTTAAAGTCTACAGCAACATTGTATATTTAAGAATGGAGGAATTCTTTCCTGATTATAGTTTGATCATTTCCATGAAGCCCTGCAGATAAAGAATGCATTTAGTGTACATAACATATATTGTATATACAATATATAACAGTATGTAATTATGACAGCTATGGTGCTTAGTGTTAGACTTAAGGTAGTGTTACTGATTTTCTTGAAGAATGACAAAGAAAATGGTTGATCCCCTAGAAAGCTGTGGTATGAAAAAAATGGCCTAGATTCATAAAGAATCTAAGAATTCTTACAGCTACTATGAAAAATTTATGTTAAAAGTTTTTTTGTATATGGCAGAGCTATTTAAATTCTAATATATTTATCCAGGCAATTTTTGTGAACATAAAACATACTGAGTTCATATTTTAGTTTTAAGACTAAAAAATGATTTTTAACTAGACAAAAAAAAAAAAAAGAAAGTATTTCTTTTTACCTCTAGATGGTGCTATATATTGTTTTTTAGCAAGTGCAAATCATCTACAGCTGAACAAACTATTGAAATCCTTTTTAAAGATAAAAATTGTATTTTGGGGCTGGGTGTGGTGGTGCATACAGTGAGACCCTGTCTCAAAATAAGAAAAAATTTGGCCAGGCACAGTGGCGCACGCCTGTAATCCCAGCAGCCTCGGAGGCAGAGGCAGGATTGCAAGTTGGAGACAAGAGGCAGTCTGCGTAACTTAGCAAGACCCTGTCTCAAAAAGTTAAAAAATGGACTCGGGGTGCAGCTCAGTGGTACAGCACTTGCAAAGCATGCAAGTGCGAGGCCCTAGGTTCAGCCCCCAGCACTGCAAAATAAATAAATAAATAAATAAATAAATAAATAAATAAATAAATAAATAAAATAAATTTAAAAATAAATAAGAAGGGAGAGAAGTGCAGATCAGTGACAGAGTGGTTGCCTCAGCATTCATGAGGCCCTGGGTTCAACCTCCCCAGTACTGCATCTCCCCCCAAAAAATAACCCACAAAAATTGTAGTTTGGGGCTAAACTATTTAATGTATTACTGTATTTATTTGACAAAAAACTGGCTGTTCCAGCAGTATACTGTTGTAACAGTCTTAAGAATTTGTTGTTGACTCATGAAATTTTCTTTAGAGAGTTCTAAAACAGTATGTTTCTTTCAACTTACATAAGATCATATGGAAAGATAACAGGATTGTCATTACATGTACATCTAAATTACTGAAGAACTCCTAATGACTAAACAACACAGATAATTTGCTGAAAGAGAACTCCAAGTTGCAAATAATTATATGAATATACATTCAAACTCACTAAAAAGCAAATCAAAACTAAAACAGAAAGGTGCTGTCCCTTTTTCCTTTTCAGATCAGTAAAAACCCCTCTAAAGTGATCATCTGCAGAGGGGCTGATACAATGGTGACAGGTACTGGTCCACTGGCTGTTGGAGTGTAAATTTGTCTAGCCTCTCTGAAGGTTAATTGGACAGATGCTATCAAGAAACTTAAATTGCTCAAATTCTAACCTAGTACTTCAACATCTAGTTGCCTCTCTGGAGGAAATGAACAGAAATATGGGCCACTACTAATATACAAAGATGTTGATTATGATATTGTATATAGTATTTAATAAGAAATTACTACATAAATTAAAGTAGGATTATGCTATCTTGCAGCCATTTACAAACTTGCAAGTGATTTTAAATGACAGAATAAAGTATTCATAACACTATTCAATCAATCAAAAAGAAGGCTAATATTTGTAAACATGATATTATTTCAGTTATACAAAAATATTCCAGTATTTGGAGAAAAAGAAAGAAAAACATGTCCAAACATTAACAAATATTATTTGGAGATGAAGAGGGTGGGTGTTTTTCTTCTTTCTACTTTCTCTCTGTTTTCCAAGGTTTCTGAAAAATATAAATAGTATTTTATAGATAGAAAGAAGTTTTTTTTTTTTTTTTAAATGAAATCAGTGGCATTTGGAATGATTTTAAAACCTGTCACTCTGCTGGTTGTCTGACACTGAGCTTGTTCACATCTTCCCGTTTTGTTCCCTTGTCCTGTAATAGTTCAGAGACAGAATAGTTATGTCAGACTTGCTTTCCTTTTCACTTTTTTCTATTAGAAATTTTTAATGTACATCATAATGTGATTCATTTTGACATGCTTTTCATTGTGACAATTTTCTCCTTTTCACTCTTTAAGATTTAGAAAATTTCCAAACCCTAAAGTCCAAAGTTTATTTTAGACAGTAGTGAATAATCATGTCTAAACAAACCTCCATGACCTACACTGTCCACTTTTCCTCAAGATTTTCTTTCTCCTTTCTTCATTTTATTTGATGTTTTTTATTGACACAATTTTAAAATTTTAATTTCATGCACTGTAATTCACACATTCAGATCCCTTGTTAGTTACTCCTTAGTTCATCATAAAATTGATTACTGAAATGGTCTCAGTTTAAATGAAATAACTTCCTCCTCACTTTCAATACTAAACTTAAAACTGATTATTCATTCTTATAAAAGGAAGTGTTAACTAACGTAAAATTTCCTTTTTAAATTCAGTTTGTCTTCTTAGTGACAGAGCTCATAAAATTCATAGTCCATGTATATAATGGGGGAAAAAAGCCTGAAATTAGACTTTGAGGGACCTTGCCTTTTGTCCTAGGGATTAGTTAGAAGGACAGTTAGGAATTAACAGTGTACCATTCTATCTGGCACCGATTACTTGTGTGATGTTTGGTAAATTATTTATCCGGTTTCTTTTCCTATAAAATTAAGGTAGGAGACGAGATGCCTATGACTCATGAAATTATGCTGCCTTTTCAGAAATCTGGGTCATGTGGCTGCCATATATTTAAAGTGTATTCTGATTCTGAAATGCTTTTCTCAGAAGTATCTCTTCATAATGATATCCACAGCAGTAACTCTTGGGCCTTGTCACTCTAGCTTTCTCCTAGAACCCACAGTTTAGAGGCCATTGTTTGCTTCCATTTTCTTAGTGTTGTGATCTGAATCCAAAATTCATATGTTGACATCCTAATCCCCAAGAAGATGAATATTAAGGGGGTGGGACCTCTGGGGAGGTGATTATATCATGAGATCAAAGCGCTCATGAATGGGTTTAGAACTCTTTTAAGAGAGACCTAGAGCCTGGCAATATTGGGCATCCCAATCACAAGGGAGGTGGAGGCAGGCGGATCAGAGCTCAAGGCCAGAGGTGATCTCTGCAACTTAGTGAGACTTTGTCTGAAAATAAAAAACAAAAAAAGACTGGGGATGTGGCTCAGTGGTAGAATTGTGTAGCATATGTGAAGCTCTTGGTTCGATCCCCAAGTACTGCTAAATAAAATAAATAAATAAATACATAAATAAATAGGACCCAGAGAGATCATGTGCCTTTTTCTACAGCTAGCCTGCAGCCGTAGTTCTGTGGCATTCGATCCTATCAGATCTTGTAGGATCTGATTGTATCAGATCTTAGAAGCTAAGCAGGGTCAGGCCTGGTTAGTACTTGCATGAGAGACAACCTGGGAACACCAGGTGCTGTAGGCTTGGGAGAAAGACCTGGCAACCCACTCCCAAAAAACAATCCGCCATTGAAAACCCTATGAATAGCAGAGAAGCATTGACCATAGTGTTTTGCCTGGGGTACATAGGGTTGGTATGATTTGGGTATCGACTCAATGGCACCTAACAACAACAACAAGGTCACAGTTAGAAGGTGTTACCTGTGAACCAGAAAAGAAACTTTATACAGACTGAATCCACCAGCATTTTGATCTTGGAGTTCCCAGCCTCTGGAACTAAGTAAATGTTTGTTATTTACAAGCCACCGGTTTATGGTATTTTATTGGTTCAGTATAAACAGACTAAGACTCTTAGCAGCTCAGAGAAAATACTGCTTAAGCTTAGAGCTGTTGGCATAGAAGCTACTACCAAACCCCTAAAAATAATGGCCTGTATCAGCCATAGGCATTAACACACCTGGTGTTAATTAACACACCTGGTGCAGTGACCATATGCACTAAATTTCCTTTGTTTTGCACAGGGAGATGTCAGCAGAAAACCTAATGTGTAAATTTCTGCATTCTCTCTAATCCTTTCCATCCAGGACCTACCTTAAAATAGGTAGAATACATAGGTGGCTACTACAAAGGGTGTTTGAGAGAACAAGACCAGATGCTTCATCCAAAGGCCATTCCCACTGCCTATTTGTCCAATATTACTGCATTTAACTTTGGTTCTTGAGAGCAACCATAAATCCTTTATCAAGACATCTTTCAAAACAAAAGAGAGAAAGAGAAAAGAAGGAAGGAAAGAGGGATGGAAGGAAGGAAGGAAGGGAAGAAGGAAGAAAGGAAGGAAGAAATGAAGGAAGGAAGAAAGAAAGAAATGAAGGAAGGAAGAAAGGGAAAGGAAAGAAGAAAAGGAAAGGAAAGGAAAGGAAAAGATCCAAGCTGAGGCGGACAGGAACACTTACAGAGTGGGTCAAGTTCTAACAAAACTTGAGGCTGCCATGAAACTTTAAGAAATGGATTTCAAGCTCCTCTTGGTGTCACATGCCTGTAATTCCAACACCGTGGAGACTGAGGTGGGAAGATCAAGAGTTCAAGGCCAGCCTGGGCTACAGAATGAGACCCTGTTTCAAAAATCAACCCCCACACCAAAAGAAGAAACCACATTAGTGTCTATTTCACGTCTCTTCATTCCAGGGTTAAGTGTACCGTGCTTGAGTGGTCAGTCACAAAGTCATGACTCAGCCACATGTCTGAGTTGCTGTTGCAAAATAGATGTTAGGTTAAGACTTACTTTGTGCTTGTTTTAAAAAAGATTTCTTTGGTATGAGTCATATTGCATGTTTGGCTATCAGTGTATTTTTAAGCAAACGTTTTATGTTCCTCTCTGGGCACTTTGTTTTAGTAGCTACATTTAAAGGCATTAATAGTAAAATAATACAACTTTTAAGCAGGAGATTATGAAAACATATCTAAATATCTTATATTCACCATTCTAATGCACACTCTTTAAGAGTTGTTAGGTGCTGTCCAGTCGAGTCCAAATCAGAGCAACTCTCAGAGGGTTTTCAATGGCTGATTGTTCCAAGATTGCCTCAGGAGTGGATTGCCATGTCCATCTTCTGCTTTTGCGATGCGCCAATCCTATTATTAAGGTAAACTGTACTTTGAGGAAGCAACAATCTACTAACAGACATAAAACCCTATTAGGGTCACTGTGAGTCAGACCCAACTTGACAGCACCTAACAACAACAACATTCATAGGGTTTTCAATGTCTAATAGTTTCAGGAGTGGGCTAGCTGGTCCTTCTCCCTAGTCTGTCTTAGTGTGGAAGCTCAGCTGAAACCTGTCCACCATGGGTCCCGATGGTATCTGAAATATTGGTGGTATAGCTTTCAGCATAACAGCAACATGCAAGCCCCCACAGCACAAGTTGACAGACATGTTGAGGTTCAAGAATTGTAGAAGGCTACAAATTCAGATATGGATTAGAATCATATGTGAACTGGCTGGTGGCTGAGAGAGCTCTCATGCTAATCCAATCCACATGTGATTCTAATCACATTTGATTTTGTAGCTATTTAGCTCAGTGGTAGAGTGCTAAACTGTGCTGTCTGAGGCCCTGGGTTCAATCCCCAGCATGCTATGAATAGCAGAGAAGTTATTCACTGTCAAATACAGTGCTGGAAAATGAGCACCCCAGGTTGGAAGGCATTCAAGAAATGGCTGAGGAGGAGTTGCTTCCTCTAAGTAGGGTCTACCTTAATGATGGGGTTGGAGTAAAGCCCTTGGGACCTCCTTTTGCTGATGCAGCACAACTCTAAATGAGAGAAAACTTAGTGACTGCAACAATGGGCTCAAATATAAAAAGACTGTGTGCATGGCACAGCGCTGGGTAGTGCTTTGTTCTGCTGTACATGAGTCAGATCCTACTGGAAGGCACCTAACAACAATAACCCAACTCTTAAAAGGGTGTGGATTAGAATGGAGAATACACATTATATGGAAAATTTTCTAGGACTTGGCCTAATAAGCTGTAAATAATGAGTGCTATTTTCTCTCAAATTTCTACATAGTTTCTAAACATAATGATATTACAAACTTATAAATTTACCAGTAGGTTTAATTAGTGATGGAGACAGATTCTGAGAAAACAGGATCCTGAGCATCCTAGCTAGATATTATATCACACATTATTTAGCCAGAGCTTGCCTAGGCATAATTACAATTTACTAGATCTGTTTTGTTAAGTTTTCTGTGATGCCTCCTTTTTCTGTACTTTAAAATTGTCCTCTAGTGAGGCGTGATGGTGCACATCTATAATCCCAACAACTCTGGAGGTGAAGGCAGGAGGATCACAAGTTTGAGGCCAGTGGCAGCCTTCATAACTTAGTGAGATCTCAAGATAAAAAATGTAAAAAGGGCTAGGGGGTAGGGGCTCAGTGGTAGAGCACTTGCATGTTCAAGGCTGGGTTCCATCCCCAGAAACACAAAAGTAGAAGGACCTGGCAGCCCACTCCCAAAACAATCAGACATTGAAAACCCTATGCATAGCAGAGAAGCGCTAACATATTGTTCAGGCATGGCAAGGTGTCAGGGAGTGTTTTGTTCTGTGGCACAAAGGATTGCTATGAGTCAGATCCAACTCCTTGGCACCTAATGATGAACAATGAAAGTTTTAGATGTGCATATATTTCTTCTGGGAGAAGAATGAGGCTGTTCATTCCTGAAATAATCCCAAAGTCAATCAGCCAGTGAAAACCCTGTAAGGTCGCTATGAGTTGGCTGCAACTTGATGATACCTAACAACAACAAGATGCATTTCTTCAGCTGGGCTGGTGGCACATGCCTGTAATCCCAGCAATTCGGGACATAGAGGCAGGAGGATTGCAAATTCGAGACCAGAGGCAGTCTGCCTAAGTTAGCAAGACCCTGTCTCAAAAAGTAAAAAAATGGGCTGAGGGTGCAGCTCAGTGGTACAGCACTTGCAAAGCATGCAAGCGTGAGGCCCTGGGTTCAACCCCCAGCACCAAAACACACACACACACACACACACACACACACACACACACACACACATACAGTGCATTTCTTATCTGTTGGGCACGGATATTTAGGGGAATTATTTTGAAGCTACAAAGTTAAATAAGAAAAAGTCCCTTTCAGCGTCAATGGGAAACAGATAATTACATTGTCATGCTACACAAATAGAAATGTGCTTGAGGTTCCAAGAGATCACATGGCAAGGAGCTCTTGATTCTGCCTGAGAATATCAGGAAAGCTTTGCTCCAGGAGGGAACCCTTTCCTGAGGAAGCTATCCCTGCCATTGTGATATAGAAGAGAAGCACAGGTGTGTGTGTTGGGGTGGGGGGAGTGCTTGGCCTGAGGGAGGACCAGGTGTTCTCTGTTGGACACTCAGCCCAGCCTAACAGGTTCTGAGGAAGTGCTGAGAGAAGGACTCACTAAGGGTTAGAGGGAAAATATGCAGTAGGATTGTCTTCCCAGAAAGCAGAGCGGAGGGCCAGGCCACAAAAATATTTGCCTAATTTATTCAGGGAAGACAAGTAGTTGAGGAAGCCTGGGAGGTAGGATTTGTAAGGGGAATTGATAAGAGAGAGCAGGGTAGAATATAAATTGGTAATGATAGCAATCAGTATGTACTGAGTTCTAACCATGTGCCATGTACCATCCCAAACGCTTAACATGTATTGGGTCATTTAATCCTCATTTAGCTCTGTGAATTGCAATGTGTGTGTGTGTGTGTGTGTGTGTGTGTGTGTGTGTGTGTGTGTTACTGAGGAATAAAACCCAGGGTCTCACAAGGGCTTTGCAAGTGCTCTACCACTGAACTGTACCCTCAAGTTAAATTTTTATTTTTTATTTTGAGTCAGGGTCTTGCTAAATTATGCAGGCTGGCCTTGAATTTGTAATCCTTCTGCCTCCACCTCTGGAGTCACTGTGATTACAGGCATGTGCCACCACGCCCAGCAATAATTGCAATTTTTATCTTCCTTCTACAGAAGATGCTGTGGTGGCATTAAAATGTGTCCATAAATCCTCTACCTGCAACTGTAGCCCTGAGGCATTCGATCCCTTCAGATCTCGGAAGCTAAGCAGGGTCAGGCCTGGTCGGGAGACCCCTTGGGAACACCAAGGGCTATAGGCTTGGGAGAAAGACCCGACAACCCACTCCCCTCCTCAAAAAAAATCAATCCGCCATTGAAAACCCTATGAACAGGAGAGAAACACTGACAATAGTGTTTCCCCTGTTGTATATAGGCGCGCTATGAGTCAGATACCAACTCGACGGCATACAACAACAACATAAATTCTCTGATACTTTTCTTTAAGACATAAACCCTAATTCCTTTCCCTTGAGTTGTTGCTAGTGCCATTGAGTCATGTCTAACTCATAGCGACCTTATATACAACAGAACAAAACACTCCGAACATTGTGGCATGCCTGGCCTTATGTCAGTGCTTCTCTGCTATTCATAGGGTTTTCAATGGCTGATTGCTTGGGGATTGCTTCAGGAGTAGATTGCAAAGTCGCTCTCCCATTTTTTGTGGTGCTGGGGGATGGAACCCAGGGCCTCAGAGAGCACAGAGCAGCACTCTATCAACTGTGCTAAACTCCACCTAGATTTACTTTAAAAAGTGGCAAAAGTGACAAGACTTCTGAGACTAGGTCATAAAGGGCATTAGGGGCTCCTCACACTATCTTGGATCATTCACTCTGGTAGAAGCTAGCTGCCATTTCCTGAGCACACTTAAGCAACCTTATGGAGAGGTCTGCATGGTAAGGAATTAAGCCTTCTCCTCAAAAGCCACTGAGGAACTGAAGCCTCCCATCATCTGCCATGTGAAGGAGTGGTTTTGCTGTACTCAGTGGTTGAACCTAAGGCCTTCTGCACACTAGGCAAGTGCTCCACCCTTAAACCAGCCCCATTTATTTTAAATATTTTTTTGAGACAGGGTCTCTAAGTTGCATGGACTACCTCTGGCTTCAAACTCATAATCCTCCTGCCTCAACCTTCTGAGTCACTGAGATTACAGGAGGACTCCCTGATATCCAGCTTGAAGAAAGCACTTTGCAAAGATATTCTAACCCCAGTGAAGCCTTCAGGTGACAGCAGTCCCAGCCTTGACTTCAACCTCATGAGAGATCTTGAGCCACAACTACTTGGCTAAGTTGTTCCCAAATTCCTGACTCAAAAAAAACCTCACAGATACTGTTAATTATATCAAGCTACTAGATTCTGAGATAATCTATTATGCTAGTGCTAATCAATGTAGACAAAGAGGCATTAACATATTAACTTTTCCAAGTCACATAACTTATAAATTACAAATTTGAAATGTGAACTAAGGTATTCAAACTCCAGAGTCTATGCGTCTAAACTCTGGCACAATCCTGCTTTGAATAGTTGGGGCTCGACTCTGGAGATCCAGTGTGTATGTGATACATGCGTCATCTCTTACATGTACATTAGAACTAGTCCTGACAGTGATCAGGAGCCAGTGAAAGCAGTTGCACTTTAGAAGCACCCACTGGTGTAGAGACTTGATTGTAAGGGCCTGCACTTAGAATTAGAACAATGCCAAGTGATGGAAGGGATCCAGGCAGCAAATGGAGAGGTCCTGCAATAAGGCATAGGATAGAAAAGGTTAGACAGGTTCAGGAAATATTTACAAGGTAGACCTAAAGGACTCCGTGGTGGCTGCCTAGATATCTGTGGTGTTGGGCTGGGGAAAAGATGGAGGAGTCAGTGGGGGGCCTTCCAGAACTGGGTGGGTCATGGTTGTGCAGGTGGAGGGGCTCGTTGGCCACCGGGAGGGGAGAAGGAAGCCCTGATGAGTCCTGCTTTAGACCTGTTACAGCTGAGAGGCCTGAGAAGGGGAATCCCATCCCCTCTTAGTGTCCTGTGGAGGTGATGTCTGAGCTGAGATAGGATTTGGGAGACATCCACTGGTCTCCAGTGGGTGGTGACATGGGCATCAATGACAGCCCCCAGGAGAGTGTGTGCCATGAGAGGAAGAGCAGTCTCTGCAATGAGGTCTAGGAAATCCCAACCTCAACTTGGAGTGGGCAGAGAGAAGTCAGAAGTGAGCAACAGGGGAAAATGGCATCAGAAAAGTTGAGAGGGAGAAGAGATTTTGAGGAGAGTGTGGTTAAAGTGTCAAATGCAGCCTCAGTGTCTGACAAGTACCACTTTCTGAGTCCATGCAAATTGGCTATTGTGACCTCCAGGCTTGTCACTTGAAAGATCCAGTGAGACCCTTCCCCTCTGCCCTTCAAGGCAGTGCCAAAGCCTCCCTAAGAAACTTCATATGTTCCCCTGGTCTTAGTGATCTACTCATTTCAGTCCAAGATGTATTTATTTCAAGTTTAGTATCTACTTATTATTAGGTGCTGTTGAGTCGGATCCGACCCACAGCAACTTTCATAGGGTTTTCAGTGGCTGTTTCAGGATTGCTTCGAGAGCGGATTTCCACATCCTTCTCCCTTTTTTTTTTTTTTTGTGGTGCTAGGGACCAAACCCAGGTCCTGAGAGAGTGTGAAGCAGCACTCTACCAACCCAGCTGTAGCTAAATCCCAGCTTTAGCACCTACAAGGAACATAATAAATGATTGTTAAATGAATGGATACTTAAAATATAGATAGGGCACTGGGTAGCACAAGGTTTTCCACATTTGAGCATGCCAAAGACTTTTCAATGAACCCTGTGGAGTTCTATTAAGTTGCTATAGATTTTAACGAGAGTTTGACATCTCCAGTAGAGATAGAAACTTTTGTCTCTTTTGGAAGAGTTATTAGTATTGACCAAAAAAAAAAAAAAAAAAAAGTTAAAGGTATACTACTCCTGATATTTTAAGATTGAGTTGAAAAATGCAATTTGGGAAGTTAACTGGATTAAACTGACCTTTAAAAGATGGTTTCTTTAATGACATAAGCTTCTTTCAATTCCAGCTATTCTAATGGCAACTTCCAATCCATCTGGGAGTCATTATTTTTAACAGTTGTATTTAAGTAAAATGAAATAATGTCAGTAGTTAACTTTTTGGGTAATTAGATCTAATGATTAGAATCTCTTTTAAAATGATATTTGAGTTGTCAATTAAAACCATGGCAAAGTCATAAAATAATATGTCTGTAATAAAGTTTCAAGGATCTAAAAACTTTTACTAAGTAAAAAATACTGAGTTAGAAAATTGAATTATATGGCATTCATATTAAAAGCAAAATGTTTCCCACATATTTAAATAATTAAGACAATTAGAAAACTGTAAATGAGGCTTTCAATTCTGTAGCCCATTATAGTATGAAAGCTATAGTATGAAAGCAGGATTTATTGATCTAGGACGCTAATTTGGCAGGGCGTAAGACCCTACAAGGCTTACTGAGGGGTTATGTGTCTTTATTTTACTACTCTCAGAAGAAAAAAAGAAAGTAGAAAGAGGAAAGGGTTAATTGAGTTCATCTGAAAGAGCCTGGCCTGTCTCCTAAATAAGACTCCTCATCTTGAAATCCTGCCCACTCCTGTCCTCCTGCCCCGTCCTGCCTTTTCGGGCCCTTCTTGCATGCTCCAACCCCTGGGCTCGGCACCTGGTAAGTGAAGCTTTCATTCTGTCCATTTATGAGGTTCTGTAGTTATTTCATGGGTGCTTCTCATGAGCTTGTCTCTGGAGTTTACTTTTCTTGAAGGCAGTGCTCTAGGGGTTAGCTCTGTTTCCCCACATCGCCTTAACCCATGCCCTGCTCTGGCACTGTGATGGTTAACGTTTTGTGTCAACTTGACTAAGCTACGGTGCTCAGCTGTTTGGTTCAACACCAGTGAAGGTGTTGCTTTGAATGTATTTTGTAGATGTGAATTACATTTAAATCAGTAGACATAAAGTAGATTACACTCCACAACGGGTGGTCCTCATCCGATTAGTTGATAGCCTTGAGAGTAAAGGCTGATGTTCCCCAGTGTGGAAAGAATTCTGCTCACAGCGGCAGCAGAGAAACTCTGCCTGAGTTTCATCCTTCTGATCTGCAAAATTCTGACTCCCAGACCACAACATCAATTCTGCCTTGAATTTCCAGCTTGCCAGTTGGCCCTTCAGATTTCAGACTAGCCAGCCCTACAATCATGTGAGTCAACCTCTTAAAATCAGAGGGTGTGTGTGTGTGTGTGTGTGTGTGTGTTTGTAAGTGCACCCATCCTATTGGTTCAGCTTCGCTGGAGAACCCTGGCTAATACAATATATGTACAGTACAGGATTATGAGTGTAAAAGTTGTCATTGGACTGTATCATTTTGAAAGTAACCCCTGAAGAAACTATCATCTAGTTATCAACTTGCAAAAGTGATAGGTCTTGAGGGCATTAAAAAAAAAAAAAAAAAAAAAAAGCCTTGCTGGGCATGGTTGTGCTGGCACCCGTGTTGTCCCAGCACTCAGTAGGCTGAGGCAGGAGGAGCCTGTGTTTGAAGCCAGCCTGTGTTACACAGCAAGATCTTGTCTCGAAAAACAAACCAAAAAAAGAACTTAGCCAGCAAACTACTGTCTTTGTTGCCAAACTAGACTAAACCAGGTGTTACTGACTTTAACTTTACATTTAGAAATAATTTCAAGCTTATAGAAAAATTACAAGAATAAGGATAATATATAAAAACCCAGTATAACCTGCACCCAGCTTTAACTGTATTCCCCATTTATTATTGTACACATTCTATCTGTATTTGCACACACACACACACACACACACACACACACACACACACACACATTTTCTTTCTTTTTTTAATCCTCTACAGACTGGATCATCCAGACTCATGAAGGTCTTTGATTTTTTTTTTTTTTTGGGCTGGGAATAGGCCTCTCACATGCTAGGCAAGTGCTCTACCACTGGTTTATACCCCTAGCCCCACACAATATTTCTTTTCCCCACAGGGCGAGGTGCTTAGCTCAGAGGTAGAGCATTTGCCTAGCGTGTGCGAGGCCCTGGGTGTGATTCCCAGCACTATGAACGTACATTTCTTTCTCTGAATCATTTGAAATTCCGTGGCTTACAACATAACTCTTTGCCTCCAGATGCTGCAGTACTTATTTCTTAAGTTTAGGGACATTCTCTTACTAATCCATTACATGTAATATCTAAAGTAAATTTAGCATTGACATAACATGATTATTCCATAATCCATATTTCAATTGAATATATTGGTCTAATATTTTCTTTTAAAGCATTCTTTTTCTTTAGTACACAACCAAGTTTTTATGTCTTCCTCATCCAGAACATGTACGTAGCCTCTCATTGTCTTTTATGACATGAGTACCATGAGTTTTGATGCAAACTTTCCAGAGAAATTGCCTTTCAATTTAAAGCCAATTTTCACAAAACTCATGGTCAGAAATAAACCAATATAACATATAATTTTCCTACTAGAACTTCATTAGGCTCACTCAGAATCCTGAATATGAAACACATACCCTAATCATGCCTGACTAAGCTTGACGGTCCTGTCTTCATTCTCTAATGTTTTCCTATTCTAGGTTTTCCTCTGGCTGTGGGCACAGTCAGTAGGCAAGACAGCCATTTTGTAATAAATCCTATGACTAAGAGCTTATTCTGAATTAGAGCTGGACTTGAGAATTAGAACCAGATCTGTTTTTCAGCAAACTAATTCATAACATAAGAGGAACTAAGAACATGAGTTTAAAAAAATTAATGAAGACATTGAAGTGACTGGGAACAGATTTTCCCAAAGTGTGCTCTCTTAAGCTTTTTTTCTTTTTAAACATAGGGGAAAATTTCATAAAATTACTATTCATCTGTAACTATTGTTCAATAGGGGGAAAAGCCCATTAGATGCAAAGATTACATTGAATAGTTAATTGGGAACAAAGAATCCCATGATGCCATATACATAACTAAGGAAAAGACTTCTTCCTTGTGAAGTTCATTTTTATGCCCTGTCAAAATATTCTGATCAAAATTATTGCCATGGAAATTTTTGGTCCCGAGATGGAAGTCGTATAGTGTTTCACGTAATATCTTCCTTTTGGCTGACTCATTGTGTTGGCATTGTTTTTGCTACAGATGAATATAGAGAAGGTTCATATCATTTAGGAAAAATGTCTTGAATAACAGAGCAGAAGGAACACAATTAAGAAGACTTCTGAATTAGGCTTTTTAAAATTTGGGGAGGCGGAGCTAGAGATGGAATCCCCAGCCTCACATGTGCTGGGCAAGCACTGAGCTACATCCCCAGCCTGAATTAGGCTTTTTTTAAAATGGGGAATTTACTTAAAGGCATTTTATTACGACCAATGAAAACAACTTAATTCTTTAAAAAAAATTAGAATTTGGGGGAGGGAATATCTGTATGGCCAATTATTATTCTAAAATCTGGTAGCTGATACTTTTGTAAAAAAGAAAGCTTGGATATATGTGTTGTGTTACTTAGAAAACGTGATGAATAAAATAATTGCCACTTAAAAATACTAAATACCATTCTCCCTTAGAAACAAACTAATTGGGAGGCCTACAACCAAAGTCAGGAAGCTAGTAATAAATTAAGTCAGCACCACCTTGCTCTGGAAACCCAGATGGTCCTGGGACAAAGGCAGATCTGCTGATGCCAAGGAACATCTCTGATGTAGCAGAGGTCTCCAGACACACTTCTGAATCATTTTCCTTATATACTGTACAGGAGATTAGGTGGGATGTGAACAAAAAGCAGTTAATTTCTGTGAGAGCCGCTGATGCTTCCCTGGGACACCATGAGGAAGGGCAAAGACGCACTGTACGGCTTTCTCATTGTTTGAAGGGAATAAAATGTTTCCTTCTGAATGAATCTGCAGAGAGCAGCCATGTACCCAGGGATAAGTCCTGGCTCTTCCTTCCTGATTCTGTAAGTGGTTTTCTACCCCGTAATTTGCCTAAATGGAATTCAGAGAGGCAGCTCCGCACTTCCTCCCAAAGAGAAAACTTCTCCAGTGAGTCATGCAGAGAGGCACTCTCCAACCACCAGGGCGGGTTCTCTGCTAAGCACAGAAGGGTTGCCTAGCACTGGCATCCCGTGTCACCTACAACGTCAGCAGCCTCTGGTTCCTCAGAGCAGGCTGCAGACTCTGCCTGGTGCCACCACCCTGAGGAACCAAGGCATGGGTTGCAGAATCCTCCAGGGTGGGAGGGAAATGAGGAAAATTGATGTCTGTTAAGTCTCTCCTGTTGTGATGGGGGTGGGCTTTTAGGCTGGTGGAGATAGTCAGTGAGTCTAGGGTTCAGATTGTGTGCAACAGTGTTTCAAGCCTTAGACATTGCTTTTTAAATCACCAGGAATGATTTCTTTACCCTTTTCTCGGGAGAGCTTAGATTCTCTAATTTTTGGAAGGTTATGAAGCTACTGGCTCCCTATGGGCAAATACTGTTGAATTTTATTTATCAGGACACAATTTGATGATTGGGTAAACTATTGGTTATTTTGGCAGTAACTGTGCCTCCCCACCATGGGACTGTTGCTTTTGAAATGCTAAAATTTTTTAAACCAGCAAAGTTCCCGCTGAGATGTATTAAAGAAAAAAATATAACCTGATGCTTATTAAAATGGTAAGGAAGGCATTATTCAGGGCTATTGCCATAAGAGCATTGCAGCAGAGGAAAGATTGGACATCACTCTGAATACAACAAATACAGCTGAGGCTTTACAGCCAATGACAAGAGTGAGTGGTCAGTAGATGGAGAAATACAGAGTCTGTTCTCCATAGGGAGATTCTTCCTAAACCAACTTGACAGGATCCTTGCTAAAACTGGGGTTATGCGGGCCCAGATAAGGCAGGGGCCAAGGTTGAGTCTTAACTGAGAAGAGGACTCAGAGTCTAACTCAAGTTTGGTCTAGGAGACAGTGGTGGTCATATGCCCTGAATCTGGTTGTCCACTGTAGAGAGAGAAGTGAAGACTGGGGAAGAACCTTGGTCAGACTTGTGCTGGGAGGTAATCCACACAGGTCTGCCTTGCAAGCTCCATGACTTCTCTTCTGAAGTGTGGTTGCAGTGTGCTAGGGCTAGCCAGAGCTGCCACACCTTCCCCCCATGACGTCTAGTCCTGCCCAACAGTTTTGTATTAAACTGGCTCCAGGGAGATGTGGAGGTTTTTATTGTTGGTGTTGTAGGATCAAAAATGGCAGAATCAAATCAGCTTTTTTTTTATCTACTTAAAAATATTGAAAATGTATTTTGGATTATAAACTTGACCTACTATAGTAAGGTAATCATTGCAAATGCTCATGCAGGATTTTAATTTTGTTTCTGTTTTTATTTTTCCCTTCATTTTGGGATGTGTGTGGTAAAATAGACATAACGTAAAATTTGCCAATTCACCCTTTTTGAGTCTGATGGCTTTATGTGTACTCACATTTGTCTCCAGAAATTTCCCATCTCCCAAACTGAAAGGTGCACCCATTAAACACTAAACTTTCATTCTTCCCCAAGTCCCTGGCAACCACCATTTTACTTTCTGCCTCCATGAATCTGACTAGGTACCTAATCTAAGAGGGATCATATAATATTTGTCCTTTGGTGGCTGGTTTATTTCATGTAGCATGTATCATCAAGATTGAATGACATTATGACATATGTTAGAATTCCATGTTTTTCCCCCCTCAGGCAGGGTCTTGCCATGTAGCCTGGTTTGGCCTCAAATTCATGATCCTTCTACCTCGATCTCCTGCATGCTGGGATTAAAGACATTTGCCACCACTTAGCCCCACTTAGCAGTTCCTTCCTGTTTAAGGCTGAATAATATTCCACTATATGTATCTGCGGGGCTGGGATTTAGCTCAGTTGGTAGAGCTCTGCGCTGCAGTCTCTGAGGCCCTGAGTTCAATTCCCAGCACCACAAAAATGGGAGAAGGCCCTGGCAATCCACTCCCAAGGCAATCCCTAAACAGTCAGCCATTGAAAACCCTGTGAGGGTCGCTATGAGTCGGATACCAACTCGACGGCACCTAACAACAACAACATATGTATCTGCTACAGTTTGTTTATCCATTCATCTGTCAGTGGACACTTGAGTAGCTTCTACCTTTTGGCTATTGTGATTAATGCTGCTATGAACATGGATGTATAAATATCTGAGTCCTTTCTTTCAAATCTTTAGGGTATATACCTAGAAATGGAATTGTTGGACCATTTGTTCTATGTTTACACAATGTTTGATTTTTTTGAGGAACTGTCACACTGTATTCTATAGTGGCCATAGCACTTTGCATCCCCACCAGCAATGCACACGAGTTTCAATTTGTCTGCATATTTGCCAACACCTATTTTTTGTTTTGTTGATAGTAGCCATCTTGAATGTGAAATGGTATCCTACAGTAATTTTGACTTGTATTTCCCTATTGATTAGTAATGTTATTTTCTCATGTACTTATTGGCCATTTGTATATCTTACTTGGAGAACTGTCTATTCAAATCCTTTGTCCTACATCAACCCCCTGTTTTGGGCAGTGCTCAGGGGTTGAACCCAGGGTCTCATGCATGTTAAACAAGCACTCTAATACTGAGCCACACTCTTAACCTTTTTAATCTTTTGAGACAGAGTCTTGCTAAGTTGCACAAGCTGCCTCAGGGCCTCAAATTGTAATCATCTTGCCTTCATCTCCCAAATTGCTGGGATTACAGATCACGCTCAGCTTCCTTTGCCCATTTTTTAACAGAATTTTCTTTCTTTGTTTATAGTTATATAAGTTCTTTATATATTCTCAATATTAATCCCCTATCAGATATGTTGTTGTTAGGTGCCGTAGAATCTAACTCATAGCGACCCTCATAGGGTTTTCTATCAGATATGTGAATTGCAAGTATTTTGTCTTGTTCTGTGGGTTGTGTTTTTACTCTGTTGATAGTGTTTTTTGCTATGCAAAAGTAAAAAAAAAAATTTGTTTTTTTTTTGTTTTTGTTTTTTTTTTTGAGGCAGGGACTCCCTATGTAGCCTAGGCTGGTCTCCAATTCTTTTTTTGTTTGTTTGTTTGTTTTTCCATTTATTGATAAATGTTCGTGTGGTACAGAGTAATACGGCATTTGCTTTTTCCATTGTGCAACTATTACATCACTTTTGCTTACACTTTCATCAACTTACAAAGTTTATGGAAACTTTTGATTAATATGTAGTAAAACTCATGCATTCATGGGTCATATTCTCCTATTTTTCCCATGTACTTATGAAGTTGCATCATTTACATTGAGATTATCCTCTCCCCCTTTATCCCTTTACATTGCTTCCCCTCCCCTTTTCACATTCCATAATCTTCACTTCCCTTTGCTAGTCTCCTCCCCTCTCCTTTCTACTCTTATATTTTTCCTTCTTAGCTAAGTTAAATTGTTCATTTTTATATTACTGCTTATGTATAGTTTTCTCTTCCTTTAAGTAAGAGTCAGCTCCCTCATATGAGTGAAAATATAGGGTATTTCTTTTCGAGCCTGTGTTTGTTCACTTAAGATGATATTCTCCAGTTCCATTCATTTGCTGCAAATGGCATTATTTAATTCTTATTGCTGAGTAATATTCCATTAGGGCTGGGATTTAGCTCAGTTGGTAGAGTGCTGCTCTGCAGTCCCTGAGGTCCTGAGTTCAATTCCCAGCACCACAAAAATGGGAGAAGGACATGGCAATCCACTCTTGAGGCAATCCTGAAACAATCAGCCATTGAAAAATCCATGAGGGTTGCTATGAGTCAGATATGACTTGATGGCACCCAACAACAACAATATTTCATTATTTATATGTACCACAGTTGTCCATTTTTCTGTTGATGAGCATCTTGGTTGCTTCCATGTCCTTGATATTGCAAAGAGTACTACTTTAAATATTGAGATACAGGTGTCTCTGTGGTATGATGACTTGTCTCCCTTTGGGTATATTCCCAGGAGTGGTATAGCTGGGTCTTATGGCAGTTCTATTTTTAGTTTTCTGAGGTATCTCCATATTGATTTCCAAGTAGTTGAACTAATTTACAGTCCCACCAGCTGTGTAAAAGGGTTTCTCTTTCTCTGCTTCATTGCCAGCATTTGTTATTATTTGTTTTGTTGATCCTGGCTATTCTTACTGGAGTTAGGTGAAATTGCAGAGTTGTTTTGATTTGCATTTCCCTAATGATTAGGGATATTTTGCATTTTTTCATGTTTCTTAGCCTTTTGGCCTTCTTCATTTGAGAACTGTCTGTTCAATTCCTTTGCCCACTTCTAGGTTGTTGTCTTGAGATTTGCTTTCTTCAGTTCTTTATAAATTCTAGAAATTACTCCTCTGTCAGATATGTAGGATGTGAAGAGTTTCTCCCTTTCCGTGGGCTCTTCCTTAACTCTGTTGATTGTTTCCTTTGCTGTACAGAAGCTTTTAAATTTCATGTAACCCCATTTGTCAATTCTTGGTGCCATTTCTTGAATGATTGGAGTCTTGTTAAGGAACTACTTTCCTATACCAAATATGTTGGAGCATGTTTCCTATCTTTTCTTCTAGTAGTTTTAGGGTTTTTGGTTTTATGTTGAGGTCTTATATCCATTTTGAGTTGACTTCTGTGCAAATTGAGAAATGGGTCTATTTTCATTATTCTACAGATGGAAATCCAAATTTCCCAACACCGTTTGTTGAAGAGGCTGTCTTTGCTCCATTGAGCCTTCTGAGTCCCTTTGTCAAAGATCAGGTGGCTGGAGTTGCATGGGTGTATCTCTGGATCTTCAATTCTGTTCCACTGGTCTTCAAGCCTATTTTTGTCCCAATACCAAGCTGTTGTGCTTCTGTAGCCCTGTAGTATAGATTAAAGTCAGGTATTGTGATCCCACTTCCACTAGTTTTGCAGCTTAAGATTGTTTTGGCTATACATGGTCTTTTGTGTTTCCATATGAATTTTGGATTACTTTTTCTATTTCTGCTAAGTCTGTCCTTGAGATTTTAATGGGAATTGCATTAAACCTATAAGTTACTTTTGATAATACACCCATTTTTACAGTGTATATTCTCCCAATCCATGAGCAGGGGAGGTCCTTCCATCTTCTAGAATCCTCTGCAGATTTCTTTCTTTAATGTTTTGAAGTTTGCCTTGTAGAGATCTTCAGGATATTTGGTTAGATTGATTCCTAAATATTTAACTTTTTTGGGGGGGGTATTGTGAATGGGATTGTTGCCTTAATTTCCTTCTTTTCACGCTTGTAATTGGTGTAAAGGAAGGCTGTTGATTTTTCAGTGTTAATTTTGTATCCTGCTACTTTACTGAAGGCGTTAATTAGCTCTAAGAGTTTTCTAGAGGGATTTTTGGAGTCCTTTAGATAAAGGATCATGTCATCCATCAACAAGGATAATTTGACCTCTTCTTTGCTTATCTGTATCCCTTTTAATTCTTTTCATTGTCTGATTGCTCTGGCCTGGACTTTGATCACAATATTGAATAAGAAAGGAGAGAGTAGACATCTTTGTCTTGTTCCTGATCTTAGAGGAAATGGTTTCAATGTTTCCCTATTTAATACGATATTTGGCCTCCAATTTGTGGTCATCCTACCTCAGCACAGGCATGCACCTCCATTTTGACAAAGTCCTATTTACTTGCTTTGTTCTTTTGCAACCTGTGCTTTGGGGATTATGTTCAAGAATTTATTGTCAAGCCAGTGTCATGAAACTTTTTGCCATATTTTCTTCTAAAAGTTTTATACTTTTAGCTCTTACATTTAAATATTTGATCCATTTTGAGTTAATTTTTGTATATAGTATAAGATAAAGGTCCAGATTCATTCTTCTGCATGTGAATATCCAGTTTTCCCAGTACCATTTGTGGAAAAGATTGTCTTTTCTCCTACTGAGTAGTCTTGGCACCCTTGGTGATCATTCAGTTTTATTTCACACTGAGAAAAGAAAGCTGTAAGGATTAGAAGTACATCTCACCATTTATTTACTTATTTATGGTACTGAGGGGTTGAATTCAAGGCCTCACACATGCTTGGCAAGTGGTCTATCACTGATCTGCACCCCCAACCCCTTTTCTAAAAAGTTTTATTTTGAGACAGGATCTTGCTAAGTTGTACAAGCTCCTTTTGGTCTTGAACTTGATCTTCCTGCCTCAGCCTCTTCAGTAGCTGGGATTACAGGTGTGTGCCACATTATCTTGCTCATCTCATCTTTTAGGTTTACATTTCACTCCTCAGTAAGTTTTAAAAATCTATGTATCTGTCATGGTTTTTCTCTAGTCCTTTTCTCAAGTCGGTGGGGATAGTGAATTTATCTCTCAGAGACATTGACACTTGTCCCAATGAAGAACTCTGCCAGCTTGATGGCACTTGAATGGTCCTGTAGTTTGGATGTGATGTGTCCCTAGGAGTCTGTCTGTTGGGGGCATGGTCCTCACTGTTGTGGTGTTGAGATGGTGGGATCTTGAAGAGGTGAAGTCTAGTTAGAGTTTAAGACATGAGGGGCCTGCCTTGAGAAGTGATTCAAGTTGTTGCCCTGGCACCCTGAATTAGTTCTTGAGAGAAGACAATTATCAGTGAGCAGCCTGGTCCTTCCTCAGCCTCTTTGGCATCCCAGGGGAGCTTGTGAGCCCCTTTGTCACACACACACTCTCACCATTGTAATGCTACCCAGGATGAGGTCCTCCCAGGAGGTGGATTGATAATGGTACCATGTCCTTGGGCCTTCAGAATTGTGAACACAGTAAACCTCTTTTTAAATAAAGTTATCCACCTGGGTGCTGTGCCTCTAATCCCACCAATTTGGGAGGCTGAGGTAGGAAGCTCACAAGTTTAAGGCCATAAGCAGCCTGTGCAACTTAATGAGTTGTTGTTGTTATGTGTGGTAGAGTTGTGTCTGACTCATAGCGACCCTTATAGGGATTTCCATGGCTGATTTTTTTTTTTGGGGGGGGGGTTGCCTCAGGGGTGGATTGCCACATCCTTCTCCTATTTTTGTGGTGTTAGGAATTGAACTCGGGACCTCAGAGACTGCAAAGCAGTGCTCTACAAACTGAGCTAAATCCCAGCCCAATTTCATGAGACCCTGTCTCAAAATAAAAAATAAAAAGTCAGTGAGGGGTGCAGCTCAGTAGCAGAGCATCAGCCTAACGTGTGAGGCCCTGCATTTAACCCTTTAGCATTGGAAAAATAAATAAATTAAATTAAAAATTAAATACTCAGACTCAGTTATTTCATTTTAGTAGTAGAAAACTGACTAGTATAGATGGTTCAAGGAAACCTAGACTTTTCCACATTTTCTCTGAGTATTATACAGTTTGGACTATCCTCTTAAGAAACACATTCCCTATTTTTTCCCTAGGTTTTTTGTTTTTTTATTTAATTTATAAATGATGGCATACAGAGTAGTAAGACTTTTGCTGTCTCCACTATGCAACTGTTATATCACTTTTGCTTACATATTCATCAACTTACATGTTTTACAGAACCATATTTCCCATATATTGCTATAGTTGTATCATATTTTGAGAAGATTTTCCTCTCCCCCTTTTCCCTCTACTTTATTTCTCCTCCCACTTCTCCCTTCCCTTACCTCTGCTCCCACCCATTTATCCCCTCCCCCTTCCTTTTGACTTTATTTATATTAGGAACACATTCCTTTAGCTTAACAAAATTTTAGAATGCCAGTACACATGGGAAGACTACAAGGTATCAGTTGCATACGTGCCAGTATGAATTCATTTACATTATTTTCCTCTCAGTTGATTAGCTAACAAGAAGGGAATTTTAACTTTAACGTGGGTTTTGTGGGTTTTGTTTTGTGTTTTTACATGGGCTCTTGCTATGTTGCCAGACTGGTCTTGAACTTAGGAATTCAAGCAATCCTTCTACCTCGGCTTCCCATTAACTTCAACTTTATTGAGGATTGTTGGTGTTAGGTGCCATGCAGTCTGGTCTGACTCTTGGGGACCTTTATAGAGTTTTTAATGGTTTATTATTTCAGCATTGCCTGCAGCCACAGCACTGTGGCATTTAATCCCACCAGATCTCAAAAGCTAAGCAGGGTTGGGCCTGTTTAGTACTTGCAAGGGAGACCGCCTGGGAACACCAGGTGCTGTAGGCTTTGGAGAAGGACCTGGAGGGCCATGCCCAAAAAACAATCAGCCATTGAAAACCCTATGAGTAGCAGAGAAGCACTGACAATAGTGTTTCACCAGTTATACGTTATAGGTAGGTTCAGTTACCACTTAACAGCACCGAACAACAACAACATTTCAGGATTGCTTCAGGAGTAGATTGCCATGTCCTTCTCCCATTTTCCAGTGCTGAAGATTGAACCTGGATCCTCAGAGAGTGTGGAGGGGCGCTCTACCAACTGAGCTAAACCCAGGACTAATGGGGGAGAAGTAAACAGGGAAACACTGCCTTAGGGATAAGGCCACATTCCAAGGAGATCAGGCCTGTGTGTGATGTCACCTAGGACAGCCTGAGGCATTGAGAACTTCGGGTGACAGGAGGGAAGACCAAGGCCCAGAAGAGGAAGCATGAAATCTAAAGATAAATTTGCCTACTTCCCAGCTGTGCTGGGGAGAGGCCCTGGAAGTGAGCATGAATAATGCAGAGCTGTGCCTGACCAGGACTCATAGTCTGGTGTTTATTTTTAATGTACCATGGCATCAGTGCCTACTTTTCCAGGCCTGGCAACATTGCTATTAGACATGCTGTCCAGTCTGTCTTTTAAGGGAAAAATGAAAAGTCCAAATACTAAAAACATCTAACTAGAGGATTTTCTTTTTATGACCCTCAGCTCTACCTCTAACACATTTCAAGAATTAGATTTTTTTAAATTATTACAAAAGATCAATATTTTATCCTATAAACTTGTTTCTAGCCACAGGCAGCCTATGCAACTCTGGGAAAAAGTAGTTTTATAATTTGGTTTGGTTATCTCTAAAGTCCCTTTTATTTACAAAGGGAAAGATGCACCAGAATTGCCCTCAAAATTTGTATCTCCTTGATTCCTCCTTAATCATTAAATGGGCCATGTGAGGGCTAACTATTGCTGGATGTTTGTCTCAGAGGAAGTACCACTGAAGCCAAAAATACTCCCTTTACTCCCCTCCAAGGGTTTTCTGTCTTCTATTACAGAACCAATCATGCCTGTCTTGTTGGTTTTTGCACTGTTGTAAGAGTTGACTTGTGACACGACAGTACAAGATGCCAGAAACCGCTCTGGCCAATCCTTTTTTTGTTAAAGGAATCGCATGACTATTTTTAATGGGAAGTCAAGAGAGAGTCTATCTTATGTTATCATTAGGAAGCTGGGGTTTCCACTTTCCATTATCTTTCATTCAGCATCTGCTTTTTTTTTTTTTTAATGTTATTCAGTGCTTGTGATTAATCCCCACCCCTCAGGTAGACTTCCATTAACATGGTGCTTAAAAAAATTATGTACCAAACATGATATTTTAATGTAGTATTGAGTATCTTGCTAGATTAACCCACTTACATTTCCTTTATTCCCATTTTAGGAATCATTTTTTCCCCTCTTTGGAGTGGTTATTGTTATTTGAAGTAATATCTAACTAAAACAATCCAATAACTAATAAGTTTTTCAGTGAAGTGGAATAGAAGCACCTTTCACCTTGGAAAAGGGTTTTTTGTTCTGTTTTGATTTTAGTCCTTGATTTTTATTTATTTATTTATTTATTTTTGAGATAGTCTTACAGTGTAGCCCAGATTGGCCTTGACCTCATGATCCTCTCGTGTCAGCCTTCCTGGTGTGCACCACCACTCTGGACTTGGGAAAGATATTTCTAATCACAGTTTTTCTTTTAAAGATTTCAATAAATGGAAAGAGATACATATTCATAGCTTGTAAAACTCAAATTGTTGATGTAAGTTCTCCCCAAAGTAAGCTAAAAATTCAGTACAATCATAATCCTAGCAGTCTTTCTTTTCCTTTTCTCTCCCCTCCCCTCCCCTGCTCTCCCTTCCCACTACTGGGAGGTTGAACTCATGGCCTGCCAAATGCTTTGCAAGTGCTCTACTTCTGAGCTGCACCTCTGCCCAATTTTACTTCTTAATTTTCAGACAGTGTCTTGCTCAGTTACTCGGGCATCCTCTGGCCTTGAACTTGAGATCCTCCTGCCTCAGTCTCCCTGGTTGCTGGGATTACAGGCATTTGCTACCACACACAGCATTACTTATTTATTTTAAGTATTGCTGGGATCAAACCTGGGCCTTCTCACATGCTAAACTTGCATTCTATCACTGAGCTACACCCAGTCCAGCAGGCTTTTTAATGTAGAAATTGACAAGGTAGTTTTAAAAAATATGTTGTTGTTGTTAGGTGCCGTAGTATCTGACTCATAGCGACCCTCATAGGGTTTTCAATGGCTGACTGTTTCGGGATTGCCTTGGGAGGGGATTGCCAGGTCCTTCTCCCGTTTTTGTGATGCTGGGAATTGAACTTGGGACCTCAGAGACTGCAGCGCAGTGCTCTACCAACTGAGCTAAATCCTAGCCCTTTAAAATCTATACAGAAATGCAAATAACCTAGACTTGCAAAACAATCTTTTAAAAGAAGAATAGAATAAAGGTAGAATACTTACATTTATGACTCAAGATATATGTTAGGTGCTGTTGAGTCAGATCTGACTCATAGTGACCCTATGTACAACAGAATGAAACACTACCTGACACTGTGCTATGCACACAGTCTTTTTATGTTT